>JAQGAK010001474.1:0-31858 GCA_034696945.1 Lipothrix lubbocki | reverse complement strand
TTGGCGAGTTGACGACAAAACGGGCAGTTGTATTCCCCCCGCTCAATCGAAATATTTGATTGCCTTTGTTGAGTCCTCAGGGAACTTGTGTAAGTTTTTAAGCATCCCATGTGCAGATGGTGTCCGCAGGATTGTACCCGTACACCGCCTTCCCAGCCACCGGAAATTGACAGGAGCCAGGAAGAGTCGTCAAAATGGGTCGCCAATTCATTTAGTCTTTTCTCGTTATAAAACGTCATCATGTCCTCATGGGTAAGTTCAAGACGCTCTTCATCATTGACGGGCAACTTGCGGCTTTGATTTGCCACACGGCGTCGATTCCCTAACACACTCGTACTCTGAAGTAGAATGACTAGCCCCATGGGATTGTCCGAAGTACTTGGAGTAGTTTGATTGCAAATCACACAATCGTACTCAATGGGTTTAATTGTTGCTTTGAAGTCATCGAAATCTTCATCCACCATCGTCGCATCACTGTCCATGTCTTCCTCTCCATCTTGTTTCACTTTGTCCATGAACTGTTTCTGCTTTTGAGCAAATTCCGCCATCAGTTTTAATTTCCTTTCATGAGCTTTCCGCCGCTTTTCCTCCTTCTCCTGTTTCTCTCTTGCTTGAAGCTCTGCTTCAGAAACTTTCCTCGGCCAAAGTCTCTCGCGAGTGGAAATAAGCGTCTCTCGACAGGCATCGTCTTTGGCAGCAATTTGGTCCAGAACCTTTCCCACGAAGAAAGGTCCATCTCCAATTCGACTAGCAGGATCATCCGCGTTTGGGTGCAGAAGGGAATATAATTGTGAGTAAGAAAATTCCACTCTGGGATGAATTGTCCCAGAGGCGGCAGCGGTGGATGAAGACCCCAATGATGATGACGGCACTTCATCAGTCAGTCTTTTTATTTCTACTTTAAGGCCAGTGTCGATTCCGGCTTTGGTGTCTTCAATTAATTTCCTCGCTTCCGGCGTCTCCCAGAACGGAACGTAGCTATCCGGACATGAGGATAATTTCGAGTGGAGTTTTAAAAGTAAGGATATGATGCTCTCATTCACTATTAATTGCACTGCGGCGTCGCGGTTGGTTACCTGCACAAAATAATTAGAAAATTGATGGAGAACAAAATAAATACTAAGAATAGTAATAAGAACAATAATATTAAGAATAATAATAAGAACTAAGAATATTTGTCAAGTAAATTCGATACAAATTTCAGTAATTTTCGAGTAATTTTACAGTAAACTTACAGAAGAACTGCGCTCCACCAACTCTTTCCTTTGCATGGAGACGACAGGTTTGGAAGATGCCAAAATAATTTGAAGTTGACGCTGCGTTTCATCCACCCTGGCAGGCACGTAATCTTCCGAGGCTGTAACAATAATTTTAATTAGGCCAATTTAATTGTGGTAAGAATTTAGTTAAACAAGACAATACAAAATACAACATTCACATCAATATCATTTAGAATACAAAAACAACAATGAGTAACAACAAAGCTAAATCGTACCGACAACACAACTCTTAAATAACGTTAAATAACTTCTCCTATAAGTTACTTATTATAGGATTAACCAATAACAGAATCAGCAAGAAATATAAAGTGCTAAAAATCATGCTTTAAGCTAGAACGGTAATTTAGGTAACCTACGCCAGCCCCTACTACTACTAATATACTAATTTACATGGCGAAAAAATATTACGAAATCCAGGCAGAGTGCAAAAAGGAAAGAGAAAGCGTAGTGAAAGTAACCTGAATTACTACGAGGTGCTGGTAAAGCCGGCATAGAGACAGAAGAGTTGGCAGGAGATGACGGGGACGGGGCGAGAGCCATGGTGAGAACAGGCGGAGGTCTTGACGGCCGTTCGGGCAACGATACTGTAGCAACCGATGGCTCGGCTGTGTAATTTTTATAATTAATGTGCAGGCAACGCCAAAGTCGAAAAACTAATCTCGCTAACCCAAAGTATTAGAATTACTAAATTTTTATATTAAAGTAAAAAGACGGGGAAAAGTATGCTACCCGCCCCCAAACCACCAAAGGCACTTTTAGAAAACATGCCTCTAAACACAGCATCTAGCCTGAATCCAAATTCTTCCCTTGTATTACAAGTTAAAATTCCCGAATCGACTAAAAATTAGAGTCAGTAGCAGGCAACGAAAAAAGTTGGAGCAACCTCCATTACTAAAATAAAAGTAATCGCAGATAAAAAATAACTATGTCAAACTCTCAGAGCCATAAAACCATAAAGCTGGAAAAATAATTTTTAAAACTAAAAAATACTAACCAGCACTCGGTATAATAGCCAAAGCTCTGCTAGCCCCCGCGGGACCTTCTGGGGTGCCGTATTCAGAATTACTAGTTAAAGCAGCCAGACCAGATTCAAAGGAGTCCTCTATTTCAACTTCGCCGTCATAACTCTCTACTTCCATGTCATCTACGCTGACGTCTGAACAAGAATAAAAGTTTTAATTAAATTATAAGTAATGCAAAAGTGGAAGCAATTTTAATTTACATAAACATCTAAATAATAATAAGATTCATAATTTCGATTTATATAGGAAGCTGAGCCTGTACCTTCGGATGAATCAGAAGTCACCGAGGGGTTAGCTTTCAAATATACGGAGTCAACTTCCGTTCGTAGATTCGCAAGAAGACAATCGGTACTGTACCAAGTCGCAAATTCGGTGTCTACTCTAGCGTAATTGACTTCGTGGGGACAAATCACCTGGAAGTGCAAATAAAAATAATTAAAATTAGCTTATAATGCTTTGTATACGGTAATCATTTAAATTTAATAATAATCGCGTCAATAATAAACGTCGCCCGTTAGATCGTACTTGATTTCCAATGGAGTCACAAACACTGAGTGCCATTTCCAAGAGGTAGATAGCCAGGGCCACAACCTGATCGGAGAATTGGGTCGGGTGAGCATCTGGGAGTTGTTGAGTATGAACGGCTTTATAAAATATAACAAAGAGCACTCCTTGCAGGACTCTGGACAAGAGGATGCGACGTGGGTCTGTATAAGGTTCGGCGGCCACACGGGGAATTCTGTAAGGCGGCCAAGGATTTTCTGACCCCTTGAATTTCCCCGTTTGTTTGGTGCTAAACAATTGAAAATGTCAATAATAACATAATTTATGTATTTCTGCCGTTAACCACGAATTTGCTTAGTTAGCAGGAACTATTGTAGTAAATAAACTTACTATTCTGAGAACCTATCTATTGAATTCTGGAAATCCTTCCTGTGCGCCGCTCTATAAAGAGTATAGATAGGATCGTACAAATGCTCCCACACACAAGGTTTTGGCACGTACATTCCCTGTAACATAACACCTCCCGACTCGAAAACCGGAGCTCGGTATTCGGCAACCTGGAACAGTAAAAATTACGATTCGCATTTACTTATAAAAGTATTGCTCAACATTTGTTGTAAGGAAAGTAAAATGCCTGTAATCAATGCTAGCTAAAAAAAATTTCAACCGCTGGAATTATAAAAATTACCTTCGACAAAATTGGCTCGAAAACCTTGGATTGCGAACTATTACCACACTTTTCTGGTGTTAACTCCATCAAATGACTGTGAGTTTTGTCGCCCATACAGAGCAATGTGATCATTTCCAACTGTACAAGATCCGCCTCGTCCATGCCGATTAACGTTCTGACGGAGGCCAAAGTTGCCAAGAATATTAGACAATTATCCATCATGAGCATCTCTTGATCAGGTTCCAGAAAACTGTTAGTTGCGGAATCCGATATGCTTAACGACTCCAGGACATGAAATCTAACATTGACAATAAACGAGATCAAATAAGTAAATAAAAAATAAGTATTAGTAAGCAGTAAGTACACAAACATTTTGGCAGAGTTAAGCTGTTAATAGGACAAATTTAAACCTACCTCTCCAAAACCATGTTGAGAAATTCCCCATGGGGAAGATTCATCATCGCGACTTGAAGAAGGAACAAATCCGCATCGACCATCGAATTACAAAAATGGCACTGAATGTAAGTCATTGACTGTCCCCTAATCTGAAGGCCATTCCGGACCCAGAGACCACTCATGATCTCATAAAAACCCGTTTGTACCCTTAACGGATGAAACACAAGTGCTCTTAATTCGTTGGGCGGGGGCAGCAGTTCAGCAAGCGAGAGTCCTTGATTTCGAACACCTTGGTAAAGGAAAATGGAGAAGTATCGGTGGAGAGGAAGGTGGAACGAGACTTGCATCATGTCACTTTGGATAGCGTCAACATTCACAGATTCCAACCATCGATTCAGCTGCGACCGACAATGACGAAGCACATTTTTTGTTAGATGAGCTGTCGATGAATCTTTCAGATGCGAAATCAAAGCCCACATAGGTGATGCACTAGCTTCAAGCTCGGCAGAAAAGGCAGCGTAGTAAGAATTTGGCTCCAGTTCCACATGCTGATTCAATTCTCGGATATTTAAGTTCATGCCTGAAAAAACAATTTTTAATCATTTAAAATAATTTCTTTGCAATTCTAGACCCCTGGTAGCATTGAAAACGCCCAAATAAATATATTAAAAATGCTCAAGTCGTTGAAAATGTACCTTGAAACATGGCCAAAAATCCAAACCACATTTCCAGGAGTCCATCGTCTTCCAAAAATTTGATCGCTACTGGATGATGTGAGAGGATATTATTTAAATCCGAAACTAAAGGCCAGTAACAGTGATTCTTCATTACGGGATCGTTGCAGTCAACCACCCGATAGCCGTATCGATCATTTGAGCTGAGTGAACTCGGCTTCGTGATTTTTGCCATCATACACTTCAGACTGATCACCATCACGTGCAGGAGGCTCATCTGCTCAGTCATCCGCAGAGCGAGTCTTTTGTTAGAGAAAAGCTGCACGGACACATGTACAACCCTGTTAGACAAAGTATCCGGATCCTTTGACACGACCAGTAATTGCGAAATTCTACTGTAGTGAAGGACAAACGCCCGTGTGAAGGATTCCTGCAATTATAAATATAGCTGTTAGAACAGACTTTGTAGATTAAAAGCAAACTGCCACAACATTACACAAGTGTATACCTTCTAACTAAAAAATCCTTTAATTCATTCAATGAATGAGATAAGTTAATCAATTATTTTACATTCTATGTATTGCGGGAATAAACTTCAGACCAGTACAGAGAAATGTAAGCATGGATTCATGCAATATATGTAACCTTACAACTTGCCTTATAATCCGCATCTGGAAGAAGGTTCAACAATAGGCACACCACTTTCTGTGGAAACTCGTATCTGGATGACCAGAATACCAATTCTTCCAGAAAACTTTTGTGCACTAAGGTTTTCTGTAGGGAAGGGATATCTGTAATCAGCATAAAAAATCATTTAGCTTTAACAGCCTGAAACGAGGAATGAAGCTAAAACATTCAAAATTCATATTTACAAAATATTGTTATAATTTATCAAATTTCTCGGAATAACGTAAATAACAAACATTATGGCAATAATAGTAATTTATTATTAGTGTAATATATTATGTACAAGTGCACACCTTTGTATTCCTCGGGCGGTTCCACATTCGTACATGATGTCACTGCTGCCTCATAATGGCTTTTACATTCTTGCATATAATTATAATATTCTGGGGTGCAGTTTCCCTCGTCCACCTCAATCAAGCGCTTGTAGGTCTGTAATTAGTACAATTTGGTTAGAATTTGTAACCGAATTAGACAATATGTATGGACGGCAATTTATAACTAAATAGTAAAAACGTTAGAAACCTGCGGGTTCGTCAGAGCCATCGTCATCACTTGTCTCATGGCAGCACCCATCGAACTCATTTCATGCAGCATAGTGATGAATTTGTCGGCTTTGATGATCCCAGCTAGGAATTGGTCCAGATCTCCGCTGTTCTTCCTCATGTGCTGAATGAGTCGAAGGATGAGTCTGGGCATCATTGCATTGGCCACACAAAGGAGATCCCGTAGGAGTGAGTGATCTGAGGGCCTGTTTGATTGCGAGGCTTGACTTCCGTGAAGATAGCAGAACCCATCTCCCTTCATAACATCCGTGTCTCCACAATCACAGGCGCCTCCTGCTTGACTTCGAAACATGTTAAAATCATGACCCGTATGATTTCCTCGTTGAAAACAATCCGCACAGAGGGACATGCAGGGTGAAATCCCGCAAGTTCGACATCTGTACGCGACGAAATTCGCCGTCCACACCAGGCCGCATGTTGTTGCATTGTCATACAGCCTAACTGCAGGAACCAAAATTTAAAATTTTTGTTAGCACAATCTCTGAACAAGGTGTAGTAGATACTTTACATAATTATATTATAATAGGACGAAAATATCATTAATAAATATAAGTATAAAGTGTTTCCAACACCAGCAATGCAACTTCTTACCAGAAGATGAGAATTCGTCTGGCGTACTCCCCCCGGCTATTAACCAACGTAGCCACTCAATCGTATCCCATTCTTCTATGCTTTTGTAAGGGTCCAATAAATAATCTAGAAACTTATTTAAATTATCCAGACCGGAAGATTTGCAACATTCTTGAAGATAAGCGGCAGCTCCGCGCTGCCCTTTCTTCATAAGAACTTCAATGTCCATGGCTACTCTGCAGAATCAAAATCAAACGTTTTTAATGAAATTTGTATTTTAAACCAAATTTATAATTTAAAGAGTTTATTAAATTCTATACAAAAACCAAATGCTTATTTATAAAAATAAAATAGTATTAAGCCACACTCATTCCAATTTCTAATTGCCAAAATCAACTCCTGTTGTCATTTCCTACTATACAAACTTGTGCCAAAATCATAAAACCTCTGGCTATTTCATGCTTGACATAACAGCACCAAGCAGAAATTCCTCGTTTTAATAGCAGGCTGACTTTTATCCTCTTAATAAGAAGAAGCTAGGAAGAAAAATGGCAAAATGCGGACGAAGGAATACAGACGGTAGCATTTATGGATATGAAAGTATAATTAATGACGGATGGTGTCACACACTGCACCAAGTTTTCCTTTAAAAAACTTTACACCCCAGAGAATTCTCACTAACGAGACTGAAAAGCATTTATCTCTGATCCAACAACAACAAAGAGAGATATGAATGTTTTAATAGTTAAGATCAAGTTAAGATGAATGTTTTTTTTGACTTTCCACGAACCCTTTCATTCAACTTCATTCACACAACCATGATTTTATTTTTAACCAGTCTCCGATAAGCTTATACATTCATTTGTGTGCGTAATTTTCCCTCAGATCAGACGGACTGTGAAATTAGCCCGGAAAATGATCGCATACCGTCAACCGTATCTTCACCAGCGATCAGACCATCATTCAGATGAATCCCAACTTCAACAAAGTTCCAACTGTTCTTATTAAAGGGATTAAATACGAACTAATTTAATAAACTGGGAGCTTAATCCAGAATCAGAATCTTCGGCCGGTCTAAATTTTATTTAAATAATTGAATTTCTTACTACGATTTTCTTTTATATTATTTAAATCACATCAAGCATTCACTATAAACACCTTTTGATGATTCTGGTACCACATCCAATATTTTGTAATACATCTATCTGTCTGTCATCAAAAGTTAATTAATTCTATGTCGTCACACCTGACTTTGGCACCATTTTATTAGCTTTTTAGTTTAACTTGAAAATCTCCCTCTGTTTTATTCAAAATTGTAATTTATAATAATTTAATTATTTATAAACTCAAAAATCCTGTCCGGTATATATTTTTTCAAAAATTGCAGATCGGCGCAAAGATATTCAATTCAGCCACATGAATTTTATGTGCCATGCAATATGCACATCTGAGACAGCTGACAACATTTTAAATATAGCTTTAAGTCCTAGACCTTGCAATTTTCAAAGTTGCAGGTAGCAATAAATTAGCAAAAGTTCTATTCTACTCCTCACAATAACATATAACAACAATTTATATTACATAAACAATATCCTGCTTGTCGATCGGAAAATGTAAAAAAGTCATGAATTTGAACAATGATGTTTATTAGTCAGCTCAGCAGATCTGTAGTTAATAAATTAGTTATCTCGGCAATCGGCACGTGGAACTAATAGATGTAATTTGTCCAAAAGTCCAGTCCAAAGTCCCGAAGCATCATAGTCAATGGGTATAATTTAAAAATGTATTAAATTGGTCCAGTTAGACAACAAAACATGATACAAAATAGTACAAGGTGTCAAGTTTCTATACTCACGATTAGACAGATAAGACTCAAGTGTCTACTTGTCGACCTTAACGTAGACTAGATACTCGAGTTCAGAGATATGTGTGTCGACGGTTTTCTATATACGTAAAACATAATAATTAATGCACCTGTAATTGAAAATATTCAATTCAGCTAAATAATCAACAAGAATTAAATAATCGAAGATATAATCACAACAATAATAATTCCAGAAATTGTAGGAATTACCGACCGATACTTGGAACGAACGTGGGCTGAGAATTAGGAGTAATCGCAACTATTACTATACTATAAAAAATTGTGATTCGAATTGGAAAAACGACTTGATCTGCTGATCTTTTGTTCACACGTATCTACAACAGGAATAAATCATTTATTTTTACAGAATTTGTTGTTTGAGGAGAAAATACTGGAAAAACTTCACATTCCCACAACCACAACCCTCCATTCATTAATTACATAAAGTAAGTCCTTTCCCGAAAAACTGGATTTGTTTGACAGCTGAACTATCTGAGTATACGGGGGATTCTATTTCTATTTTTCTATACAAATCTCCTAATAGGAAACATCCGTCCATGAAGCGTCAAATCCAAGCAGAGCCTAAATTTAACCCAGAGAACCAACAACAATAACAAATGTAAATAATTGCTAAAATTTAAGAAAAATCTTTACATATAAGATAACCACATGGCTAATAACTTTACCAACCAACAAGGAGAACCCCGCAGGATTGGAAAACTTTCGAGTCCCTATAGAGCTAAAGTCCAACATCACTAA
This sequence comes from Lipothrix lubbocki, assembly GCA_034696945.1. Lineage (NCBI taxonomy): Eukaryota > Metazoa > Arthropoda > Collembola > Symphypleona > Sminthuridae > Lipothrix > Lipothrix lubbocki. The sequence continues at coordinate 22,869 of JAQGAK010001474.1, read as the reverse complement.
AATACAGCTCGACTCGATTAATAAATAATTATTTTCTAAGTATAACGTGGGAACATGTTTCTTCGCCGAGCAGAGATAGTTCTCGAAATTTGTAAACCTGTTCTCACAAACTCCAGGGGGTAATCTTTCCTAATTCCTAATCCGATGAAGAATAGAAAAAAAACATTACATTAATTTAATTATGATATTCTAATTCTAACCAAATCAAAAGCCATGAACAAACTCCGGATTGGTGGTCAATTATTCAAACCTGAAGAAACTAAAGATAATGCGGAAAAATTCAATTACATAATTATAATGCCAAACCGATCGAATTCACACACGAGTACAAAAAATGCATTCAACATTGGCAATCGAACAAAAATGTTAACAACGCGTGGAGTGTGGAGGAGATGTAAAGGTTAAATCCTGATTTCCTGATCCTACACTAACTAATGACCATAAAGATTCGAGAGGAATTCTAAATTCTACACAAATTGCAAATTATATTAAATTTATATTTTAATTAATTATTACAGAAAATTACACCGATTCTTCACTGTGATACAAAAATTGAAAATATTTATATATGTATGAATTCCCGAGTGGACAGCCTGACAGGATGAATTTTATTGCATTAATTTTGTCTATTCAATTTTTGTACTTTAAAAAAGTCATTTGTTTTTGTACATAAATAAACAAATAGGACTGATGTACCTTCTAGTAATTCAATATTGCCGTCCAGCCCGTGCAATATTTTGCACAACCGATAATTAAATCACGTAGAAATCACGCAAGGAAATAATTCAGTCAACTTCGTAATATTCGTGAGTTGTGATAGAAGATGATGATAGAAATAGAACTGATGATGAAATGACATTGCACCGAACTTCGTTGACAAATTGCCACGACTGCAATTAATTATTTGCGAATTAGTTGTAATTTAAAAATAATAAGCTCATTTTATTAAATTCTTTATATAGAGGAGTTTAATTCCTCGAAGTAAAAACTTAACAGTTTACACAGATTTACAAGGGTAAAAACCAGCCTTAAATATTGTTTATATATTGCAAGATTAAAACACTTCCGGTTGATTAATTTCGGTATTTATTAATTTATTCGGCTGGAGTTTTATTATCGTGGATCTTGTGTTCCAAACGAATTTAAATGACATTTGACGTGAAAATTGAGACGCAGCACACACACGAAATAGTGAAATAATAGCACTGGCACTGTCGAAACGTCGAAAGCTCTTTAGTCTGCCATATAGCCTGTGCCTGGTCTCGTGTATGTTAAAGTGCTATACGTTTGTCCACATAGCACAGCCCTGCCGCACTTGCCGTATATGATACACATAAAGTGCTATAAGTGCTATTATTCAACGAATGCATGCAGCATAGCGAGAGTTTTAGCACCTTTTCGCGCTCGCATGCTATTGCACTGCTCAGTTCAGTCAGTGCTCAACGTGAATATATACGTGAACGTGAACGTATCAAAGTGTATGGGAGGCATCAAAAGCCGTCAAAAATTTTTTTGTATAGCCACTGCATGCACCTCTGTATGTATACTTATTGTTAGGGGCCGAGCAATTATTACGTTCCTATTACTAAATCACTCCCCTGTCCATCTCTATACCACTATTCGTAGAAAGATCTCTAAAATCTGAAATGCACATTAAATAAAAATGAAGTTCCTTGAGGAGCTCTCTGGTATGGAAAAAGCTTGTTTTTTCCTATAGTTCCTAGTTTTCATCATTTTAAACATCGGTTAAAAATCATATTTAATAATCCGTGTATATCAATTGGGCTATGTTCTTAATGCAAACTACCTAGCTCAAGCATATGCATAGGATCAGGATTAGCCTCAACTCAAGGAGAGCCTCGTGCTTTTTTCATATACTATTTATTATCACAGATACGATACTCGTTGTCATGTCTAAATTAAAGTGAAAACGTTTAAGAGTTTTACAACGTTTTACAACACGGGGTTATTGAATAGTCCCTGGATCCTCGCTCGCCTATTTACCCCGCTGCTGAAGCCGAAGCCCACAGGAATATAAGCAAGGTTGTTGCATAGGCAGAGTGCAGTGAACGTAGGAAGTTGTATTATATAGCTCGCTAAAAAGTAGTCGAATCCGCGCATAAGGGTAATGACACCTTAGCGAAAATATTCAACGTTTTCCTATATTTACAACTATACACACAACAGTCATCATGATGATCACATCACCAGGCATGAACTTTTCACTTGTTTTTTCCAAAACAACAAATATGCAGCAAGATGGTTTTTTTTAATCTTGTGCATAATCTACTAATAATAATTATTATTACTATTGTTTTTATTATAGCAAAACTTGTCTTTCTTGTAGGAATTATTGACAGTTAATCCTTGTAATTCGCAAGCAATTTAATCCTTCGCATTCATTTCTTCGCTATATTTACAATATTTCTACATTACAAAGTCTCATTCATACATTTCTGTCGTCCCAAAATCAAAATAAGACCGTTCTTCTATAGAATTTATTACATAATTAAATTTTTCTTTTTTTTAAATTTAAATATTAAATACGTTAATATTATATTATTCTACTTTACCTAATATGATTTAAGGTATCTGTGGAATGACTAATTTTTAAATTTAATGGAAATTAAAGGGTAATAATTACCTCAATTTGTAATTTCTTCCGCACCGTCCGTGTTATATGTTGACGAGATTTATTCGGTTCGGAGTATCCAATCACAATCAAATGCTTCGTTTAACCGAATTATTTGCTGATGACGGGGCTCAAAAATGGGAAACAGCTGCTACTGATGAGTCTAATAGTTGGGAAAGGATTACCACGATGTTGTTCCATCCACGAGTTTGTTGCACAATTCATTTTGCCTTTTCAAATGATCGTGCTAGTTTCCGTCTTTAAATTTTGATGGCAAAACAAAATATTTTGTAAACTAATAATAATTAAACAATGTTTTTTAAATTCACATTAAAAATAAGAATGTGGTGATTTTGAATTATTTGTTGATCAGCGTGCAGATATTTATATTTATTATTGTTAAATTTATTTAATTCTCATTTTTTTTCTTGATGGACGTAAATAAATAAAATTAGCAGAGTGAATTCGCTAAAAATTGCATTTTTTTTGCACACTTGCACTCACATGAAATGTGCTGAATGTAATTATTAAGGTATGACCTCCGGAAGTAACAAACTTGTGAACTTTTCTTCTTTTAAAAGACTTGACAGTTGAGAGAACTGCTGTGTGGCAATAAAACTATGAATGAGCAGTTCCTTTGTATGCTCGAAGGTTTCTATAATGACGATTATATAACGCTTGAGCTGGTTAATTTTGTTCAAGTATATCAACATAAGTATATATATATAGCCTCTTTTACACTGTACATCTATTTTTAACAACAATCGACGGCACAACAATACGGATATGAAATCCGTACAGGCACAATAAATTGTGTTGTAGTTGTAGGTGTATATTTTATGGGGTACACTTATTGTAAATTATATTAAAGTATTATATAAGTATAAAAGTTTTATGTATACAAATTTAAATTAAGTTTAAAAATTTAATGCTCGACCATATAGCTTATTGATGGTCGTAAATCGTAAAGCTAATAAAGAAAGGTTTTCGCCTTTCAGTTTTTGGACCCTTCAAAATATTCTTCCGCATAGACAGATTAACAACACACGAGGTTCGCTGGCGGATGGACGAAGGCAGTGCCAGAACCTAACCAAATTACCAATGGCAAAACCAAAAATATTTTGGTTTTATTACACTATTGATACTGCTCACAACAATGCACACACACAAAAAACCATTTCTTGGGCACACCAAAATTTTGGATTATTAGATTTGAAAATTTTGTAAGCATTTAATGCTTTAAGAATTTTCTGTGGTAGTAAAATCTCGGGGGGTTGTGGTAATACTTTTGAATATTTTATTTTTAGATTTTTTTGAAATTTATTTTAAAATTATTAATTTTGGAACTAATTATTTAATTTTAGAATTTATTTAACCTTAGAATCTCGAAAAATCCGAATCAAGAGGAATAAGATGGAATGAGGAAAATTATAACAAACGTATTTGTGTCTCATGCTCACCAATTCACCACTAAATTCACCATACAGAAAATGCAGATGAGAGTTGAAACTAAAGGAGCAGCGAGGATGACAGTTCGCAATAGTTCTTCTCCGTCTACTGATGAGAAGAGACTTTTTTCACACAGAAGAGTATACATAAAGTTGGATGATGCTGTTGCTGATGATGATGGAACAACAAGTATTTAGTAGGAAGGAAAGGAAGGGTCGACGGCCACGGCCAGAAGAATCTTCCTTGCAATAAAAGGTAGTGAGCGTGCATATTTACTCACAACAGTACAAAACTATATAGGTACAACAGGTACTATTAAGTCTCTCTATATAAATGTTGGTAATAGTTTGTACTTTAATAGTACTATTGCTGCGGGTACTTACTCCTGACTATAAATATATAAAACTCGCATATCATCGTCGGTGAGCCTATAAAGTACCAATTTATTGTGTATTGAAGGTATGTAGAAGTTAAGAAATTGGTACTTTAGGATCCTTCGCCGACGATATGTATGTATAACCATATACTTTTACTGTATATAGTTAATATTAATATCATGCTTATGCATACCCCTGCCTTACAGTACACCATGTACTTTACGATGATCATCCTTCCTCTTATTATGTTGTACTCTCGTTGTATACTCTTGTATACTCTTGTTGCTGGCTATAATAAAATGCAATGATGAACGAACTCTACCTCTTCTTTACTTTTTTCCCATTCAGCCTCCCAAAATCAAGGCTGATTTTTTTGTCCATCTTTTTCCCTTCTTCATACTCTAAATATATGTATTTACCACCTTTATACTCATTTATGCTCCACAGTCCTTATAGAGTTCAATATAGAGTTCATAGATAATATAATATGATCTTTATTATGCATTATGTTCTACAGTACTGTCCATATGCTTTATGGCTATGCTTTATACACATGCCTATGCTTTCTATATACGCCTGTGTTTCATCTATACATATGTCTATGCTTTATATATATATGCCCATACATTTGACATGGCCAGTGCTTTATATTTGCCTCTCTGTATATCTACTTCAAATAGTATATACATAAATTCTGTTGAATTATGTAATAAGAGAGGTTTTTTGTATAGTATACCAGGTTTAAATGTGCTAAAGTAAGCTTAAGGAATACAAATATAGACCCTCGCCTTGCAATAAATATGTTATGACATATATGTATAGCCAGTGTACATATAGCTCCTCAGCCTTATCGCCATTAGAAAAAGCTCACTATTGTATACGAAATTTACAATTTACACTATAAATATACACAGACAATCATTGGATCATTGAAATCATTGTGAATTCTATGTTATATATATGTCTGTATTATATGATAAAAGAAGACGATATAAAGTATATCCTCTGGAAAGATTGTTCAGTGCCAACTTCCGTATTGGAGGGATGAAGATTAGTACTTTATTATCCTTAGCCGACAATGTAACTATAAGTACAGCCGGTACTTTGCATTACAGTACATAGGTACATATGTAGGTGAGATTTATAGCAGCACGTTACCCCAAACAGTTTACGTTCCACAGGGCACTCGTCATCTAAATCCTGAGAGAGAAGAAGTCAAAAAAAAGTATTTTCTAAAGAAGAAGAAGCCCTACCTACACAAAATTTAACGTTTGGTGTGGAGAGAAGTACATATCTATATAAGTAAAATTGTGAAAACACACCTTCGGAGTGATTTGCTATTAGCTCTGCTGTACATATAGTCCGTACAAAAGCAAAAGTACAGAAATCTAGCATTTAATTTATATTATGCTCATATATGTTCCTGTATGTAAGTATATGTGAGCTTGTATTTAATTGCTTTGGGATTTGGGAGAGCAAAAGCAGGCGATTAAAATACTTCACAACTACTCACATAGTTTCTGACCACCTCCAATAGTTCATTTATGGTCCTGCTCAGGCTCAAAAGTAACTTACTTTTATATATGTACTTTTTACTTAAGTAAGTGCCTATACGACAATCATGCTCATCATTCAAGGATTTTCACGGGATCCTTTGAGTTGGATTCCTTTGCTTTAATTGTACACAAATACATACAGCAGGATTTACAACGACTGGAGCCGCTTAAATAATCTTAAGTTGTTGCTCCTGCTCAAATGCTGCGATATGTAATTTTGGCATTCATTCTAATTTAATTCAATACTTGTTTAGGAAGGTAATTTAGTTTTGTATGCTTATTGTATTTTGTCTTCGGATTAGATATGCCGCATCATTAAAATCAATAGGATTACTTACAAATTGTAGATATACAAGAATGAAGAAAATGTATTAACAACGTATCTTTATATGTATATGTATAGGACAAATCATGAAAGTATTAAGGGCGATTGCATAATTTGAATACTTGATTTTTTTCGTCCCGTTTTATCTTACATTTATTGCTAAACGATGTCAAAGTCGGTAAAACTTTCCTGTACATCTAAAATAGTTTCCCCTAAAACAATTCAACCCATGATTATATTTAACTATTATTGCAATTGAGTATGCTTAATTTAAAAAATAATATTCTTGCTCTTCTTATAGCAGAAAATCCTAGCTAAAATAATCACCAAGTTTATAGAAATATTTCATAGGTATTAGGTATATCTGTTATAAGAAAACGAATATTGAATATATTGAAGGATTATCTTTGCCTGATTTTGTAGTTTCAATTCAAACTCGTCGTGACAAGATGACCACAGAAGCTTTTAATTTGCGCTTGGCTTGGTAAAGTGAAGTTACAGTTGGTCATGTATTTATCAGATTAGATTAAAGTGACATTGTTTAGTCAGGCATTTTGCTAAATTCTCAAACTTTATTGCCTTACTTTGTATGAATGAATATCTCATCTTGCATGTTTAGCGGATATCTCATCTTGCACTGAACTGTTGGCGAATATCTCATCTTGCATTGAATTCCTGATGGATATCTCATCCTGCATTTAGGTTCACAAATAGGACCTACTTTGCATTTTGCATCTCCACCGACGACGTACTACCTATGTACATTCTTAATAATTCTAAAAGATGCTTCATGTGTTTTTATTAAATTTATTTTCAGTTTTTATCATTTTTATTTGGAATTTGCATTGGTGTTGGGCGAAAGTAAATTTGCACGTAATGATAACGTCGCCTACAGTTGCTGTACTTACTTATACTATAGATACGTACATACCTACATATGTGTACACATATGCTAATACTTACATATGTACATGCAAACGTACATACATATAAATGCATACGTGTTGGTCACCCGCCTGACCTCTGAAGCTTTGGAAATGATCCCGAGGCTTGTAAAGGCTGTGCATGTGTGCAAGCCTGTAAGGATTTTACAATGCTCCATATATGGAGAGCGTTTGCGTAATTCTAGTTTTCAGGTGAAATCATGCCACTGACAACAATTAAAAGGATGAGACTGGCATATCGTCAAGTGCAATAGCCCGACCGCATTGCTGCCTCCCATTAATTTCCATTTGTCTCTAATAGGCTCACGTGCCAAAATTTACGGATAACAACTCATTACAGCTGTCATAAAACCCTCATTTTAACGTACAGACACGGTCGAGTCGTAAAACATTAATGAAGTTTCCTCCATTGGGACTGTGTTGGGACGATGGGAGCAGTGTGCAAAATATCACTAAACTCACATCTCACATGCTCTTTCTCCATTTAGTCTTATTTTGCAGTAGACAGACGGGAATGCAGGAGCAACGCCTATAATACTACTATTTATTATGCAAGGCATATGGCATCGCAATAAGCAAATAATGAATATGAAACAAAATCCAGGAATATATGGAATAATTTTGCTCACAGACACTGAAATGCCTGAATAGAAAAATGCTGAATACAATTATTTGCAGCAATGTTTATTATACCTGCCGGCAACCATAAGGCACTATTTCCAATGTTTTTGCAAGCTTGTTATCATTTTTCTAATTATTTTTAATATTATAAAATATTATAAGATTAAATCAACCATTAATTTTATTAATTTTAAGTATTAAGTAAGACTAAATCAACCATTAATTGTATTAATATTAAGTATTAAGTAAGATTAAATTTAAAATTTATTTTATTAATTTTAATTTTTAAGTATTAAGTATGATTAAATATAAATTTTTAAATATTCAGAAGAAATTGAAAAATTATTAGGATTAAATTTTATTTTAAATAATTTAAAGTTGAAAAATTCGTGATATCAAAAACTGAAGCTTTCATACTTTCATCAATGAATCATGACGGAGCAACAGGTGGTTATTAAAAATTGCCGGGAAACTTTCCCCGAAGGATATAAATGCAAAACATTGAGACTTCGTCTTTCCTTGTAATAATAATTCGGCTGGCTATACAATTATTGTTGTTTTATTAAAGCAATTTATATTTTCCTACAATAATAAATTAAACAATTAAGGAACGCGACTAGTAACTGTTAATTATTTAATAATTAGATAATAATTAATTAAAATTATAATGTATTCATGTTTTACGGTTACGTGGAAGATTTCGTAAACTTTATTAAGAATTGCGTAGCTTTCGAACACAACTCGTGTCCTTCTTCAGTGCAGAGTTAAAATTATTATTTTATTAAAGATTTAAATTAATGGGGGCGTTATAAAACTAAAGATTCCTGAAGATTTATTCAGTATATTTCTAACTTTAAACTCGCGTTTTTAATAACAGACTTGACAATTGATAAATCTGTAGTTCTTGGTATAACTCCAGAACTAATCTCAGACTAAAAATCTTCAAAAACCTTGAGTTATACAACGTGCCCTATAATATTCAATTTTATTTTTCGAATTTGAGGACAAGCTTTTAGAGTTGAAGCTGTAATTTGTTTAACAAAAAAATTATCAATTTGCAAATATAGTTACTACGCATGTTACAGACAACCGATGAATCTTCAAACAAATCCAAAGCCTACATGGTTGGTTGAATAAACAATATGATTTGTTGAATTTGATCACTTTTCATCAGAACTGACAATTTGCTGAAACATTTTATCCGGGTTCCAGAAGGTCTCCAAACCAATCAGCTGGAAGTTGTCGTCTAGATGAGCTACGCTCACTCCGAAAATTTCAACTTGTTTTGCCTTTGGCTCGACCAGAATGTCCTCGCCGTTCCTCATCGGGCACTTCATCGGTCCATCAACGACACCCCAGTGTCTCCATTTAAATGTAACCGTGGGTGGACCGGAATAAACTTGAAGGCATTCCCAAGCAAAGCCGGACTTGAGAGCGGATCGGAAAATCTCATGGGATTCATGACTGCAAGGGACTCGACTGGCGGAATAATATTCGGTCTCATCAATTAGTGCATTGTAAGTTCCTATCTTGGAGAGTTTCTCGGCTGTCACCGAAGTTCCATTGGTGGCAAACCAAAATTTCGTAGCATCCATGGTTCGGCAATCGGAAAAACTCTTCTTGTGAGACACTTCCCGCTCCCAGTTTTTTACCAGGTTGGAAACCAAATCTTCTAGAGAACCAGCCGGGTGAGATTTTGTTTTTTCTGCATTATTATAAGTAATAAACAATAAATTATTGTCATTTGTCATTACACAATTTGTAGTTTAATTACTATACTAAACAGAATTTTTGCCTAATTCAAATTGTTTTTGAATTTCTTTAAAACTTGATTCCAATTTTTTAAATTTTTTAAAAGTTAATAATTTCAATTTTTTTCGAATTTTTTCTAGTTAATTTATAATCTTTTAAAATTAATTTTACATTGTTTTTTGAAAATCTGGATTTTTTCATACTAAATTTCCTGACATTATCATCTGTATGAAACCGGTAAATCGCAACTGATTTGATCGATTCCCTTGTAAAATTTAAAGCTGAAAAGTCAGAAATTTAAAAAAAATATTTACTGAGCGTGTGAACTGTGCCAGTATTAATAATAATAGCATATTATTATTACCCGAATTATAAAGATTATTCACAGCGGAATAATCCGGAGCAGTCCCCCGGGTCCATTCCACGTCGTCCGATAGGACAGCATTTGGATCTTTCATGTAGTCTGGAAAACTTGTTAAATCCATTTTGAACCCTTTAACCACAATTATTAGAAACAAATAATAAATAAAATTATTAGAACTTTATTTATTAGAACCACACACTTTTAATGGGCGTAAAGAGTCAAAGGTAGCAACGGTAAAATAGTACATAAGTTTCCCAGGGGTAGATCTGATCGATACTGACTCCAACTCCACAACTGGATAATCTCGTGTCCAACAGTCCAACTCATATAGAATGCATATTTAAACAAATTCACAATAAGTGTTCCAGAGTGACACTTTTTTCATTAATTCCAGCGACCATGGAAGTGTACGCTTAAATAAAAGCTTTACGAATAATAATAATAATATTCACAAATGAGTACTTAACATCGAGATAAATCCAGTATTTCATTATGGTATACACAGTCCACACTTCATTCACATGATCGATTGAGTGTGGGGATTGGTACAATGTCATTATTTTATCCTCATATTTCCAGTTTTTCAAGGCTGTAAATAATGGAGCTTTTGACTGACAACAAGCAGGAAAACATTTTATTGGAAGTTTTCTAAAGATAGTCAGTCAGTCATATATTAGGTATGTACCTATTATGATAGAATAAGGCTGGGAAACAGGGGCAAATGAGACGAAAATAAGGAAGTTTGATTCTCGAGGAGAGTATTTCCATAGGTGGGTAAATTGTTCGACACTTGAACAGCCAACAATTAGAGGGGAATCGCAAAAACAGGCTGAAAAATTAAATGGGAGCAAAATTATAAAATATCTCGAGCTAAAATTTAAATTACCAAAATTCGTGCTTTCAAAAATTCATTCAAATTTTTAGAAAGATGTCTAGGCCTAGCAAAAATCAGATTTGATCGCTGGTTTTCCCCTATTTTAAAAAAAGAGAATATTGCCACAAATGAAAAACAGTCATAGTTAATTGGGTAAAATTTGATGAATTTCACTTATTTTAGAATGGAAAGTTGGGAAAACACTACAGGAAATAAAAAGTAAATTGGAGAAATGCTACCAAAAATTGGGAATTATTACATCAAAAATCTAGCAATTAAATTTTCTTGATTAAATAAACTTTAGTTTTTTAATTTTGTTGCAAAGTTTTGAAGCGGAAAAATCTAAACGGTCCCAACCTTATAATAATAAAATATGACCATTACTAATGTTCTTGATATCTCAATTATTATTAAAAAAATTTGAGCGTCGGCAATAAAACATTGCGAGTGGCAAAGCGTAATTTTGTTTTTAGAATTATGACATTTCATCAATAAATATAATTTTATTATAAATAAATAAAACGTGTCATAATTAAAATAAAATGAGTATATAAACAAATAATTAAAATCTTAAATCATTATGAAAATATATCCAAAAAGGACCACTTCTAAGAACTCAACAGGTACTATAATAGAAACTAAATCCTGCGATAAGAATTGGAAGCATTTGCCGGGAAATTAGCAAGTTTATGGCATTTCCTAATTTCTTTATTCTTGGAAATCTGGATATAAACTGGAGCGGAACTTAATTACTTTGGAAACAACGAGAATAAGCGTATTTCATATTACTAAAAAATAAAAATAAAATAAAAGGTGTCAATTCTTGCATTCAATTTTAGCTGTTATTTTCAAATTGATGATGTCCGGAGAAGCGACAATTCCAGCGAGGTTGCAGCCAATTTCCTGGATTATTGGAACATGGGAAAGCATATCGGCTGAAGGGCAATTCCCAACAATCCAGCCGTTCCAGTACAAAGAAAATATTGAATTTAGATCTGTCGGAGCTCAACCCTTGCTAAAGTATTCGGCGTCAACAAGTCATCCCGTGTCTGGGAATCCAATGCATCAAGAAACTGGATTTCTTCGCGTGCGAGGGGAACATGACCTTTCCTTTATGGTTGCACATAATTTTGGTAAAGGCTGAGTCAAATAAAAGGAATAATCTACAATTTTTATGCAATTCCAAGATTTATGTATAATATTATTAACATTGAATTATATTTTATAATAATTATAATTTAATTTGTTTGTTACGCTGTTTTGACGCTGTTTATGTAAACAGCTCTAATAAATTTGGCTTTCGTAAAATTTGATGAAGAAATTTTCTAAAAAAAATCTTAATATATTTTGGTATGTTTAGGACTGACTTCAATTGAAGAAGGAACCGTTGAGAACAATAAAGTAACTTTACATGCTGGTCCGGAAAATATTATCAGGATGTCACAGGATTCGGCTAAACCTACCGCTGCTGGACCCAGAGTCACGGAAGTATGTGAAAAATAATTGAATAAATTAACTATGAAGCTTAATTTTCATTTCGTTTTTATTTGAATCCTATTTTCCTAAAATTTCATTTCAAGGCGCGAGCATTAAAATACAAATAAAGTATTTGGTTCCGATTTCCTATGTACAAATGCATCAAAATCTTATATTTTTACTTACACAATCGAGGTTTCAGCTTGCGTGGATTGCTCTGCTTTTCTCTCCCTCTCTTTAAATAATATTTTTTTAAAATGTGTTTTATAATTTTTTTTGTATAGATAAAACGAAGATTTATCATGGACCTGGAAAGTACTCAATTAGTGCAGGAAGTTTTTATGGCGACGGAGAAGACTCCAGAGCTGACTCTCCACTTACGGGCAACGTACTCTCGCAACTCCTAAACTCACAACAATAGCGACCACCGATCACAATCAGATTGATTGTTGTTTTTTCCACTCACTATTCAATTATCCCTTCGAGCTGAAAATGCATGCACAATATTAGATTACAATTAAAGAGGATGACATTGTATTATGTGATGATATGCTATATTATATAAGTTAAAAATATAGATATTTATGAAATTACATCTTCAAAAAAGTTCAATTTCGGTTCGTTTCTATTATCTGCGAGCACTGCTTGTTTTCAGTAAGACTGTTTTTATGGATTCCAGAAGTTTCTACAGTTAATAATGGATAACACTATCAGTACCTACAGTAATATTGTTTTGTAAATTTGCACTGTTTAATATAGTTACCATCACCATGTATGCCGTAGTAATTAAAAATTTCTATCAGCATTGTGGTTTTGCCTGAGAGAGAACTGTAACTTTAAAAAAGTTGGTTAGCTCAAGCTCTGTAATGTCTACATGTTATACAGAACTTAATTTAATAATAACAAATATTTTCCATGCCATTCATTTTCTCTCTTTAAATTGTTTTCTATCACTGCTGCAACATTATTTAGTTTTCATTCTCTACTCTCTTTGTGCTAAATTACTTTCTTTCTCCAAGCTGTTTTAAAAATATTTTTTTTTTTATTTATGTTTTAAATTTTTATAATACATAATTATGTATATCCATCTACACAGCGTTTTTATCGTTTTTAATCCTAATGGAGGCAAGCTGCAAGAGTACTTAGAATGTCGTCAGTTTTACATTTTACACCCATGGTCTAATTTGTGTAAATATATTTTTCAGGGCATTACATATGTATGAGATGCGTCAAGAAGCATTGACTTATAATTATTACAATAAGAACATATTGCAAAGTTAATAAGCTAAATGAAGCTCACAAACTCAGAACCACGACCTCAGAATGCAATCACTTCTACTTAAACAAAACAATAAATAAATTATTAATGGATGAGACAAACAAACTAAGAAATAACAAACCTCCAGTATAAAACCACTTTCTTCGACACATTGACGAAACAACATTTTTGAAGAACTTTCGAGATCCATGAGTATGGAACCTTTGATAACTTTTAACTTTGTGGCGTATATTTCCATTCGGGCAAACGTTTCAAGTGTGTGTATTTTAGAAAGTGTTTCCATGACATGGCTGAATTGCTGGATAAACATACAAAAGTTGTACAAGGAAAACTATATTTATACACTGTCAATTTAGGTAATCCCATATCATTTGTAATTGTAAACGATATTTGACCTCGAGCCACATCTCTGTGTAGGAGAACATTCAGAACATTGACAATTACACTTTAGGCGATTTTCTTATACATTGCTATTTCATCCCCGTTAGTCATCTCATCTCAGAATCTTTCAGTTGCTCCTGAACCTTGCTGTGGAAAGGTGCTTAATTTGTTGGACGACTTACTCAAGTAAGCTAAATATCAGTGTTGCCGATACAATAAATTATTTTATAAAATATTATTTTTATTAAATTTAATTATTTCATCAGTTCTACAACAAATAAAACTAGTTCCTGAGAAAATCGCATATTCTTCAGTTAATTTTTGTTGAACAGTCTTAGATTTTATTGTGTTTTCCATACTTTAATATTTTACTATCTTTGCAGAATCAAGATGACCTCTTCATCAATGCTAATATTGGCAGTTGCGTTTATTTGTGGGCTGGGAGCGATCCTCACGGAAGCTCTTCAGGATGGCGACATTTACAAATTCACTAGCGTGTTGGATGAGCGGGTATAATATTCGTTTTATTTTAATTTAATTATTCAGCACATTTACTATTACTTAAATTCTTTAATAATTTTGACACATCAATCAATTTAATTTTTTTTAAATTATTGTAGGCCCTCACGGTAGGAAATTCGGAACCGGACGCCGGGAGTAAAATCACATTAGAACCCTGGCAAGATGAGTCCAGTCAAAAATGGCTGGCTGTTGAAGCAGGTTAGTATTATTTATTTCTTACAAATTCGAAATGCATAAATTACTTTAAATAATTATGAACCAGGTTTTGTCATTAGAGATTAATGTATTCAAATGCAATCAAAAACCTTATAAACAATTTGACAGTCGTCGCTGGTGATAATTACTTATTGGTTCCCCGACGACAAAAATGGGATTGGACGAAATTCGTGAATGAAAAAGACAGTGGTTTGAAAGATCGACACAATTCCCTGCCGGATTTTACTTTGGCCTTAAACGTTGACAAGAATCAAAATGTTTCTCAAGAGGTAATGTATTGCCATAATTTTTAATTTTATTTTGCCCATAATTAAGTTTCCGAAATCAAAACTTATGTAGAAATCTATGGATGCATTTAATTTTTTTTAAATTAGGTAATAATAATAACTTGCATTTTAGTTCCGTGACAGCAAGCCTGGACAACAATGGAGATCCATTCGAATCGAAGGAAAATCATTTCACATTATCAAAAATATTAAAACCGATCGGTGCCTAAAAAACCCTGGGTATGTCCTCCTTTAATGTCTTGTCCTGTATTAAAATTACTGTTGCTATCGATCATTACAACAAAATCATTTAATTTTAAAAAAATTAACTTTTCGTTAATAAATTAAGTAAATTTATAGTTAGCTTGTTTTTCTGAATATCACAACATTTTTGCAGAGAGCCTAAGAAATCTGGCGGAGTTTTCAGCAGGATCAAGCAGGCCGGACAAATTTTAGCACGCGGAACGGAGAAACCTAAGCAACCGTAAGAATATAGAATCCGAATCGAAAATTTAAACATTTTAATAATAATGCAATTCTATCATTATAGCTTCCGTGTAATTTGTATCCTAAAAGATTTTGCGATATTTAATCGACCAAAGATATAACTGTATATAGTATAACCACTGTTGCAACAAAATATATACTTTACTTTATAATTGAATGCAGGAAATTTGCTCAAGTGGAATTGGCTGTTTGCGACAAAAAGGAACCTGGTCAACAGTGGAACGTCGACAAATTGTAAACACGTAATGTTATAACATTTAGAGTGGGTTCAAAGTTTGTTGTCAATACTTGAAGCCCAAGAACTACCATTGATAATTGTTTTCTCTCTCTTATCTTCAGAACATTTCTACTACACAAATAAAGCTTTTTGGCACTATTATAAAGTACCCCATAAATACACGATTACTTTTTTTCGTATTAAAACTTGCCTACTCAATAATTGTGTTATTTGGTCTTTTTCTTATTCATTTTCTTCGCAGACCGCTTAAAACATTTCCGATAAATGCATCGAATGACCAGCAGAATCGTTACAAAAATCGACAGAGTCAAAGAAATTAAAAAGAAAATAACATCTAGTTGGTGCAATTCTATAAAAGTAAGATCCCGAGCGGACGATCTTAAATGCACAGCGCCCTTATGGCGGATGACATATTCTGCCCAGAAAACAGCGCGCTCTACAGGGGTTTGCGGCTGGTCGCGGAATAATGAAGACATTTCTGTAGCCTTATCAGCGTATCTGTAATAGAAGAGCAACAAAATATTTCACTGTAAATTTAAAAAAATAATGTAGAAACACAATCAATATTTAAAAACCCATGATTAACAAATTTGGAGTTTATACAAAGATCAAAAATTATAATTTAAGGGAAACACATTACGTCGAATTTGTAAGAATTTCCCGAATAGTCGTCGTGATACTTTCTTCAGTGATGTCCAGGACTTCCAGTTGAATCCCAATACCTCTTTCTATAGCCATGTTTGCATTAATATTCTGATCACAAAATATTGGAACGACGATAACTGGAACACCGTGGTAAATTGCTTCGTAGATGCTCATTGCTCCCCCGTGTGTTATAAATGCTCGGATGTTCGGGTGTCCTGAAAATCACTAAATTAATTAAACAATCCAAAACTTGCTCACTCAATAAATTATTGAATCAAACTATAATAATTACCAATTAAATTGTCTACAATACAGTTCGAATGCGTGGTACATGAGCTTACCTAAAACATCCTGTTGGGGAAGCCATTTGCTAATTTTGACGTTTGGAGGTAAATTTTCAATTTCCTTCTCAAACTTCCAAATTACGCGCTGCTTTAGTTTCGAAAACGCCGATAGGAGTGCGTTTTTCAAGGATTCTGGGAAGTACTGAGATTTGAGGACGGAACCCATGCTAAACAGTATAAATCCTTCTGGTGCTCCGGATAAGAAATCTTCCAGATCCTGGAATCATTTGATAAGTTAAATTTATTCTGAGGGTGGTAATCATTTTAGCTTAAAGTAACTTTTTTGGAAGTCTAATCGCTGTACCTTTGGCAAAGGCTTCGGTGGTCTGCAATGCATACCCCCAACTTCAATGATGTCAGGCATCGCAGGCGTAGGTGCGTTGTAAGTGTAGTGAGTATTGGTGAAAATTAAGCTAAAATTCTTTTGGATCTCATACGCTCCCGGTACATCATTTCCTAAATATTGTCTGTAAATTTTTTCAGCGTCACGATTGAAGGAGTAATGGGTGACAGCAGTCAGATGAAGATCCAATAAAGCGTTTTCCAACCGATCCCGAAAACTCAATTTCCCTATAAGTGGTCGCTCAGGCCCCAGTGCAAATGGGACGAAACTCGTGGGTAGAGAATACCCCGACAATTCCCATAAGTAATGGTAGGGGAGCATTGAACAGAAAAAAATAAATGGCGCTTGCATTTTATGCAATAGCCCGAGGAAACAGTCTTGGAAGAAGAAATTATATAATACTAAATCATATTTCTGGTTGATTGCTTTTTGGAACTCCGGATTGTTGTAGACCTTATGGCAGGATCTGAATGCATAATCGTAGTCAATGACCAGACTGAAATACTTTCCCGAATTTTCCCGCCCGGCAATCGGATCGGCGTATAAGTCATCACTCAAAAATGATTCGTAATCTGTTGAAAGGAATTCGTGGACATTCGGGGTTGAGTAATTCGATTTCACGATGGATGCTACGGTAACGTCGTGGCCACGCTGACCCAAGGCGTCTAAAAGTGGGAACCATGGTTGTTTTTCACTTCGCGTTGTCAGCGCAATGAGCGCAAATATCTTGGCTGCTTTTGTGGGGATGAAATGACCAGCAGTTAATAGCGTTAATATCAAGATTTTGCAATTTACTTCGGACCTCATTTTGTAGAATGGTATTTTAAGAAACAGTATTTAATTCAATTTAGTTAATTGGGATTTAAGTCTGTAGTAAATTTCAGGATTACGGACCAGGTAACTTATGCTAATGTTACTACTCTGGTTTAATAATTAATAAATTATTTGGAATAAAGTGATTTATATTTATTTGATACACGATGTACGTACATTTGTATGTACTAGCGAATAAATACCTCTAGTATTCTATTTATTTATTTTCAATTCCCACATACACACTAGCTATCAGAACTACAAACTCCAGTTCATAATAAACTCGATATCAAGACATAATTATATGCTGTAGCTGCAGAATAATTGTTCAAACAATTAAGGAACGTTATCAAGCGATTAGCTTCCTGACCGATATTGAATACATAGATGATCCCCATCCCAGCAAATTTAAAGTGTGTTTGTGAATATCTGAAGGCTGGATTCAAGTATTCCGTGAGGTTTGATGGCCTATATAGTCTCTATACGATTTTGTATATTGATTTCACATATTAATATATTTAATGTTATTAATAATGTCGTATAAAATCAGCATATAATTTAAGTCTAACAAATATGGCAAACTCATTTGCCGCTTATTGGATCTATTCTAAAAGTAACGAGTTATCCCTTTTCTAAAACAATGGTTCATAAATCAAATGCTACAATATTTATTATTACACAAACAGTGCGTGAAAGTATAATATGTATATGTTAGAATAATCCGCGATGCTTATTTCGAATCCTTTCGACTTGAAACAATTTTATCACCTTTCGAGACTAAGATTTGATAACATAATTACAAATTATACGGATAATTATCATTCAAAAATCACGCAACTCACATTCGCAGTCGCGTGTAATTATGTATGTACCTATAGGAGTGATGTCAATAAAAGAAAATAAGATAAATAAATATCCATATTCATTGTACAGAAATCTATTTTTGGTTATAATTTATACTATTACATGCATTATTTGAAAAGTTTAGCTCTCCACTGAAGATTTGTTTGCATATTAAAAATACAAATAATTTCTGTAATAATTTAAATAAATTTTCTAATCTGTATCAATGAACAAGTATTTAACAAAATTATTGATTTATTCAATTTTGAAATTAATTCTACAAACACGCTTAAATGGACTTATTTTTACGCCATCTTAGGTACCAACGTTATGGATTACAAACGTCTACAGTTTTACAGCTACAAGTAAAATAATTGGAAAATAGTCATTTCAGTTCAAAACAAAATTTCAATTGTTTTTTTTATCTAATCTTTATCGGTTAACATTATTGACACTTTTTGTAATTCCATTGACAGATAAAAATATTAACCAATTTAAAAAAAAATGTGTATTAGAATACATGGTCAGGATGTCAGGAAATCTGTACATTTGCTGTAGATAAAATTTGTAAAAGGTATAATATTTCAAGCTCAAAACCCTCTCGGGGCATTGTGCGAACCAAAACGTTAGGATTAGAATGTACCACTACCACTGCCTTAGGTACTTAGTACATTCTATATGATATTCTTCAATCCTATTCGTCATCAGATTTATAATTTTTGTCATTAATTTCAATCAATATAGTAATCTTCAGCAGACATCCAAAATTCATACAATTCCTGATCCAGCACGTCCGTATGAAATTCTGCAACTGGGAACATCAAACCTCGCCTGGCATTAAGGATGAGTTCTCGTGCTCGTTCTTGAGACTCCTCGGACTCATCGTCGTCACGCATGCCATACCAGACAGTGACGTTAGAAAGGAGCCTGAGCGATCCCAATGATGACTTCAGAAGTTGGTCCAGGAACACAGTTGAAATATGTAGAGTTTTAAGTGTGCCACTGGTTCTACGAATAATACCCAAAATACCTTCGAAGTATTGTAAAGCATCACGCTGCGTCACTAACTGCTTCAGATTTAGCTCCTCCAAGATCAGTCCGGCGGCTTCGATCGAACGAATATGATCAAGTTCCACAGTTGATGCAATCATTAGCTTCTTGACTAAGTTACTTTTCCCAGCTTCAACAAAACCTTGAACTTCTTCATGTTGTACTAAGTTTGGCCAACTTGTTAAGGCTGGACAAGCAGTCAGAAATTTGGGACTCATGAAGTAATTGTCTTCACTATCATGCTTGACAGACGTCAAATTGGAGAATTTCAATTCATTGGCTTCTGCAGCAATGGAGGACCAACAGAAGGTTGAATTTATAAACTCCAGATTTTCGATGTCCTCAATGAGCTTAGCAGATCTAAATATGCCACTTTTGGCACTCACATTCTTGAAAACGACATTTTTAATCGTCACCGATTTAATGTTTGCCACGATTTCACTGAGAAGTTGATTTATTACACCAGCTTTTATCCTTTCATTTTCAAGTGACTGTTGCTCTTTCCGATTTTTCGGTTGACTTTGACGTTCAGAAGTGATCAAGAGTCCGGTGAATGGGTGATGCTCCTTTAAGAACCTTTTCTTCATAAAATTAACCATCGTCAACAGCGACGCTCCGTAGTCATCTTTATGACAAATTGTTAGTAGACATTGTCTACGACGACGAATGTAATCACGGGTCAATGCCATCAGATTCTTCGAGACCAACGATAAGTTCAGTAGTTCCGGTACTGAGAGATATTGGAACAGGTTGTCGGTTATCTGTAAAAAATGTAATAAAATGCTAAAAAAAATTATTTAAACAATTATTCATGGAGACTACAGTTTGTACATTGATTTGCAAAAGTGATGTATTTTAAAATTTTACTAAAAATATTTATTGCTACTCGACACAATAAATATACCTAATTTCAGTCACATATTAGCTTACACTGCCATCAGTCATTTTAATTAAAACCAATAACTGCGATTATTATCTTACCACATGTTTTTCCAGAATGAGTTGTAGTCCCACGTCGGGAGACATTAACGGATCTTTTGAGGATGAAGGTTCTTCCTGGAATCGACAATTATTATAATTTAATTAAACATACTGCTACATACAAAGACAATTTCTGTAGACAATGAACACAAATACATGAAATAACAAATAAAAATAAATCCCAATTTTTTTTTCAAATGTTATCTCACTTTGTTAACCTTAGCAGGTATAACCCCTTTATTTCTCTTGCTCACAGACTTTTTTCCACCCGGCATTTTGCGAATTAATTTGATTGCTTACAACAATTTTTTTTCGACGATAATTAATAATTTGTCGACTTAGTTATGTACTTTGATCAGAATATTTTATTATTTGAGACCCTTGTGTTCCACACTCCACACTGTTCCCTAGTTGGCAGGCGAATGGCTATTATTGTCCATCGTTTCTGGCTCATCTCATGAAGAAATTTTTTTAATGCCAACGTTTTGGGGCATCTTTATTTAAACCTAACAAGTACGTATTAATAATCACAATGAAACGTACTGTATTTAGGTATATAATATATTCCATTTATTTCTCCCCCTTAGATAAAACTGCAAACAAAACGTCGGTAACGAGATAAAACTGTCATCAAAGGAATAACGGCCTCCTAAAAATCAAAATACGGTGCGCGGTCTTGTCATGTCACTGACATGATGTCAGCGTAAAAAAACGTGTCCGACCTTGCAGACTTTGAAAACGTTTGAGTCCGGAAGGCTGACAATGAGTTGTGAGTGCAAATGTGTAAAGCAAGAGATCTGTGCAGATGTTGCACAGAGACATTTGATTATAAAGGCTGAGGCCATTTATCGATCTAATAAATTATTCTATACTCATTAGTTTCAGTCACATATAAAAACATGTCATTAATTATTATTTTTAGTAAAAAGAGATAGAAATGTTCTATATTAAACTGCGAAAAATTAATATACAAAATAACATAAATATTTTACGTTTTGTTTTAAAATTTCCCTTTAATTGTTAATACTGTGAAATGATAATAATTAATAAAACCATAAAACCGTCCCAAGAATTATAAATACTGAAGGAAAACTACTTTTCACTAACATATTTAAGTAATATCAAACATTTTTGCGAATTAAATGGAATACGTGGTTTTTTAATTTGATTAATATTTAATTTTAATTTTTTAATTTTAATAATTAATTAATATTTAAGTAAGGTCTTCATTCACGTTTACGCACACACTATTTACTTCATGTAAACCCTGAAAAAATTCCAAATACCCATTGTCGAAATAAATTCTGTAATATACAGCATATATCGGTGATTTCTTTTCTTCGGTCGGTGAAGTGTATTATAGGACTGAGAGCTGTATGTACTTATATAGGAAATAAAAATATAAGTATATATTATTACGAAGAGTTCAAGAGATATAGTGAGGAAGTCTTAATATACTTATAAATATTCAATTTTTAATTTGTATAGGGAGGAAAAGATCGTTTAAACTTTGGAGATAAAGCCATTGATCTATTTATAGATCAAGGATTACACATTTATTCCACATTTTCGGGTTTCACTTTCACATTCCCGCATTTACTTACGTCAATATATATACAGTCCGAGATCTGCTTTCCCATACGCTGAGCTGAGCACAGGGGATAGAACATCGTTGTAGGTTTATTTTTTATGCCATTAAATACACATTTGACACTTCAAAGGGCTTGAAGGCTTGCTTGAACTTTGTCGGATTAACAATGCAATAGATATTTACATACCTATAATTCCAATTTATTATTTGTATTCCAATTACATTTCATTTACCAGCACACATTTGCTTTAATGGTCATTTACCTGGAAAGATGAAAGGATTAAAATATTATGACTCAATTTAAGAATTAATTCATTTAGTCTTTTTCTTCTTAATTGGAACCATTGTGAGCTGGTACGTTTTCCTATAAAAGCACCGAATTACCAACAGAATCGCTACGGATATTGACAGAATCAAAGAAATTAAAAAGAAAATGACGTCTAGTTGATGCAATTCTATAAAGGTGAGATCTCGAGCGGA
>JAQGAK010001473.1:0-31860 GCA_034696945.1 Lipothrix lubbocki | reverse complement strand
AACGAAAACAACATCCGGGCGATGAGATGCCTGTCAAAGTTGTTTTTACTCCCGCTGCGCCTTGAGTTGGAACACAAAAACATTTCGTACAGCTGGAAAATATCATTGGAAACTTGTCGCTGGAGGATCTTTGCGTTCAAAATTATTATGGTATATTCCGCTGCTTATTGCGCCACTCTTACACTCCGATTTTGGTACTTATTAGGGTATAAAAATCCAGAAAGTGGTGTTCACCTTCCAATTCATGCATTTTTTGTGGTTTCCGGGCTTACTATCCTTCCTTGGCTCTACTTGTCGATCTTGAAGTGGCCGGAATACACAGTTATGATTTTCAACCGAATGTGTTTCAACATGATGGGTTAGTTTAAGTAGTAATTTCAATAGTATGTATTTTACAATTTTACATACCTGTAATTCATTGGATTCTGACTGCATTTATGTTACTGATCAACAGATAAAAAACCAAGAAATTTGAAGAGTTTGAGCAAGCAGGAACTGCTGGCGAAGCACGTGTGGTTGGTTGTAGGCTGGACGGCAGTAGCAGTGTGGTCTTTTCAAGTTTGGAGTTATTCTGCACCGTACACATTGTCGTCTCTAATTCCTAAAACATCACGTCACCTTCTCCTTATATGTCCGTTATGTTTACTGGATATGATATACACAGCGACTTTAGCATCCGGGGGTTGTCTTGTTTGTACGATACACTCGAATGTTTTTGAAATGATCAGCTCGAGTTTGGAAAAAACATATAACACTGTCCTGACACAGTTGTTAAAAACAACTTGGTAAATTTCAAAAGAAACAAATTACATAGCTCAAATATAAACTACCAACTAATGTTATAGATTATGGATAAAAAACCGTTTTACTGCAGGGGCAGACGTAATCATTACCAGAAGGTTGCAATTGTAATACAAAGTTTACAAGAAATGCAGATGTTTGTCCAGTTTTTCAACCAAAGCAATGGAACAATCATCTTTCTCCTAAAGCTGCTTTGCATTACCGTGGGTGTGTTTGGAGGATACGGCGGGATACGTTACTTTGCGTCGTTACCATTTTCTAGAATCATATCCTGTACCATCTTCTTGGATACAACTACCGCTTTTGGTCTTTTTTACGAGAAAACGTTTAAGATTCCCGAGTTGATACAATCAATTAGAATCCTGTTGCACCAAGCGATTCTCTCCTGCCCTACAAAGTCACAACGATTGCAGCTCTCAAAACGTATAAATTCTATTCCACCTTTTGGAATCATGGTTGGGTCCTTTAAACTTCTGGAAAGAAATTCCACACCCATTTATTTACATTTCGTGATCTCTCATATAGGCAACTTACTCGTTTCTACGCATTCAGCGGTTAAAACAATTTAGAAGCAAGGGAGGGAAAAATTTTCATCACCTCTTTCAAACTACACCGGACTCTCGCTATAAGTAATCTCCATATAATAGAACGCTCTCCGTAAGAGAACCTTTGAGCCTATATATTATAGATAGTTATATGCATACTAACTCTCTCTATAAGAGAATTCCTATATAAGAGATTGATTTTGATGGTTTATAGCGCTCTCTTATAGCGAGAGTTCAGTTCAGGTTAAACTTGTACAACATAGAACAGGCTTCAAGAGTCGATTGAACAAGCTTAAAAAATTAAATCTAGCGGAAAATATGCAGAACCGTAATGAAATAATGCATACGTTGGCAGAAGAATATAAATCATATTTACACTGGACTCTCGATATAAGAGAACGCTGTAAATCCCCAAAATTAGTCTCATATAAAGGAATTCTCTTATATAGAGAGCTCTTATGCATTTAACTTCGTATAACATGCGGACTTAAAAGATCTTTTCTAGAGAGAGTTCTCGTATATGGAGATATGTTATAGCAAGATCGAATCCAGTCTATGGGAATTCTCTTATAGAGAGAGCTGATATGCGCATTAAACTATGCTTAATATGCGGGCCCAAAAGATCTTTTACAGAAGAGGTTTTCTTATATGGAGATCTCATATAGCGAGAGTTTGGTGTATGTACAACGAACTTTCTCTTTAAAGACCTCTTTATAAGGGAACTTTATATGTACCCATGTAGCACAATTTCGTTAAAATGTCGTTAAAAAAACGTTTGCACACTCACGTAAAGACGTGAATCTTGCGTAAGTATTACGAAAATATCAAGGGAAAATCAGGTTATATTTAGCGCAAAATGTCCAAAAATAATCGCGTTTAAACCTAAACGTGATTATCACGTTAATTTTTGGCTCCTAATATCGTTAAATTTACGTTTAAAAGTCGCAAATGAATCGTAGTTATGATGCGCCTATTTCTTTCTACTATTATTATTTACTGCCAAATTATATAAATAAAATAAATTATAATGTAAAACAATATTTTTTTAATTTAGTTTTTATTCATTTATAAATTTCTTTTTGCAATACAAAATATTTATTAAAATCAAACAATTAAATACAAAACATTAGGATCGACCCTTAGATTAACCCAACAATATAAGGTGATTTAGCACTTGTATTTCACTAAATAAGATTTAAAAAAACAAACACTAAAGTATATTTGCACTTCACTTTGATCATCACCGTTGTCAATAAATAGATTAATGGAACTTGTATTATTATAAGTAGCAGTAGAAAATATGCGAGTGTTGCTAGCTCGAAGGTGCTTGTGACATTTTTAACAAGTCGTTTAGTATGCCTACACTTTTGAAATGATATTATACTTAATGAATTAAAATTGGATCAAGTTTATTAGAAATCCGTTTACTAATACACAATCTTTACATACAAAAAAATATCAAATATTCACAAAAGTAATTTCATTACTTAACGAAGGATGAGAGAGTTGTTAAACTAGAGAGAGAGGACAATGAATTAACGCGGGCTTCGTTGTTTCTTTAGACCATGCAGTTTTTCATAAAATGGTTGACAAATTCCTCACTTGTTGTCTCTCTTGTTCTTAATAAATTTAATTGCGTGAAATTTTGGTAAAAATCACGCCAACGAAATGATCATAGAACAGGTAGATTTTAGGTTTGATTTTTAACGTATTTTTTACGCCAAATAGATTGGAAATAAGTTGCGTGAGTTTTTAAACGTTTAATTTGCGACCATACGACGCTACATTTTGAACCTTCCCAATTTCTGACCAAATAAACACGTCTTTCTATGAGATTGTGCTACATGGGCGTGGTTAAGCAACTGGCCTTTCATTCCCTCATTGCTTTAATGCTATTAGAGGCGAGAAAAATTTTCGATTCTCCTGTAGGGATTTTCATTGATTTTTGGCAGGTATGGTAATTAACACTTACGACTTTCTGCTCTGTCCCAAGAAGCGTTGAGTAGAGTAGATGAGGAAAGTGACAGCTTTCTTTCATCAACACATCAACGACATTTAAGCAATTACAAGCAAGTATTTGCAAAATCTCAGCCAATAATTTAATATGTAGGACTCACTATATAGCTGCTTTATGTTCAAGAGTATATATATAGTCAATCGTGAAGAGATTTGATGTGTATGATGACTTATTATAATCACTATGGAGCTCTGACGGATTACTGTTAGAAGTCATTTCTATCAGAATCAGCGTCATGTCAGGACGTCTACTACATGCATATAATAAAAATTTTCAATTGTACATACATATACACATGTCATAATTTTCACCTTTGATTTGAGAATAACGTCAAATTAGAATATGTTTTGAGAAGTTGCAAGTGTCTCTGCATTTTGTCTGACTTCACAGCTTTTAATTTACAAAAGGAAATGTTTCTGAAAAAAGTGAAATGATAATATTACAAAATGTAAATTAATTCGTCACTTTTAACTTACTTAACTTACTTTTAACCCGTTTACCTCCTTGTTGATCATAATTATTTAATCCGGAGCAAGTTAAGATGCTCACACATTGGGTGCTGTTCTCAGGTTGAACACGATAATAGCTGTAAAAGTTGGCTAACTTGCAATAGAGTCATTTAAATATAATATAACAATGTGGAAATAAGTCCTACGGGACTGTAGAGTTACACTGCAAAGGACCAAAAGTATGTCGCCAAGAGATCGGTTGAATATAGCGTCGGTCAAGTGTTTGCTCCATACAGAATCAGCCAGGGGAATCAAGTGGGGAACATCTCAGGAATTCTAATTTCGTGCTCATTTTATGAAAATAACAGAGAGGTAAGACAGCAGAGACTGGGACATGTAAGACTATTCGTCACTATTACCGCGTAATCGCGTAATAATAATATAGTGGTGGAAATGATAATAATGTGAATATGGTTGTAGCTTTGAAAATATGAACTTGATTGTTTTATTGCTCTTATACACAAGGAAGTACTTCACAATAACAACTTAAGTATTCTGTCTCTCGCTGTCTTTAATACATGGTTGCCCATGTTTCGTGTATTTTGTTGAATGCTAAATTGTAGGTATTGTGTTCTTCGTAACATCTTTTCTGCTTGTCTGACAGCGAATGGTGAAACACAAAAAATAGTATACAACAGAAGTATATGTGCTGATACTAAAGTACTTAAACCCCAGCAATCGGATACTAATCGTTAGCAGGCGTGTCACGCAGCTATTTGAGCTATTCGAATAAATAAATACGCCGAAAATTTGCTAAATGTTGTTGTTACAATACATACACTTACTAAAATTCAACCTTAAGGTAAACGTTAGAATAGACACGTTCATACTTATAAGGTTAGGAATATACATGGCAGAATAAGAATGTACGTATAGTATACAATAAGAATTTATGTATTTTATAATAATAATAGACGCATATTAGAATATACTACATATAAACTTATCCTGCTACATTGCAAAAAGGTACAATACATATAGCTATGTTATAATCAAGAGGATAATACAAGATTCGTGAAGGGAGATTCATAAAGAGCTTAAACGCTCTTAATAAGCAAGGAATCGCCTCATTCAAAGTTTTCTCAAGTGCTTGGTTGTGCATCCCAAGAAATGGTTTTATTCATAAATTTCCTGCAGTCACAACATGATACCACCCATCTGTTGAACATAATATTATGGTAGTTTCATTGCTGATGTTTTTCCTGCAAAGAATTCGGAAATTTGTACTTGCAAAAGCATTATTCCTTTACTTCAGTGGCTTTCACACAATCATTCGCTTGAATATGGACCACCCTCTAAAGTTCTGGTGTGTGAAGAATAAACATTTTCTTGGGGATGAGAAGTAGTTAAATGATTTTTGACAATAGATGATATACTACAAAAAACTATTTTAAACTTTTTCATATTAACATTCACACAAATCTTGGTTTTTGCAATTTTCTTCCTTTTCTGGCTTCTCCAACAGGAGTTTTTGTATCTCCGATGTCAATATAATAATATCGAACCAAACAGCGGCTGTTGAATAGAATAAAAAGGACGTGGATATGTTTACTCGCAAAATCATAGATATACATACTGATCTCAAAAGTATTATATTAAAAAGGGCTTGTACAGTCACACCGGTCACTTATTGCTCTATTCGCGTAATCTCCTGTACGGTTTCGATTTTTTTAGCCCTGCAGAATCCTATTGTGCATGTTTACATCTATACACATATGTAAGTTATGTATTCAAGTTCGTTGAACCAGCCATTTCCAAGTGTGTGTGGTTTGGATGCAGAATTCTGTCACACAAATGTTTCGACATGTATGCTTATACAACGTAATTCTCAGTTGAATTTGTGACAGTTTTTTCACTCCTCAAGCAATCATATTGAATAAGAATTTAATACCAGAATGGATATATAAGTATTTCTTCTTCTGCATGTATGTCGGGAAGCTGCTTAAACTTGTGTCTTAAACTCCGGCGATTCCTATTTGGCATGGTGTTGTTGGACGGTTCCTAAATACTTATATGGTATATTAAACGATTGCTTGTTTTCTTGTGGAAAAACGTGCTTGTGTACTGTTCTCTTGTAACTTCACATAATTGACGAAAAGGTTGTGCACAGTAAAAAATTGTGTAAGCATGTTCTGTGTTTTCTAAATGGCCTTACATCAATATAATTCCTACATTTACACAATGCACATACACTGGAGAAATCCTAAGCACATTTGAACAAGAGGTAGAATGCCGTCCTTACCTGTTGAAATCTTCTTCTTGAGCTAATGTGTCAAGTTTGTTCATATATATGTATGTTTAGAATTCCATATATTCCATGTAGGTACTATACATACAATACAGATTATATTCAGTTTGTTACATCATCTTGAGAATAGCATGTTGTTTACATTCATTCCAATCCTTAAGCTACGCAAGAGTGGTATACGAAAATAGCGTTACCCAAAAATCTACATACATTTTTACAGTCGCTTTGTTAACTTGTTCTACTTGTTCTGGAGTTTAGAGCTTCACCTTCCCTGTATAGTATACTTACTTTATTTACTAACGGACCGAGCAACTCATCGACGCGGAAAGGATTGAGTGAGTTTTATTAGAGGGAGACAAATCTTTGGAAACTATGATTTGACACCACTAAGGACATTGAGTCATTAGGACTCTACAGTTCTTTGTAACAACGACAAGAGGCATACTTGTACTTCCTGCTGCTCTATAGGATTATTGTTCCTGGTTTGTGCTCGTAGCCATCTCTTCACTTGAGAGTCGCGTAACATAAAATCTAACAGTAGGACGGGTATATGAGTGTATTGAAATAAAAGGAATAATGCGCTATGCTTTACCGATCATATACTACGAAGAAAATTACGGTATATTCTTCACAATTAACAAGCATGAACCATAGGAAGGATACTAACTTTTAATAGACAACTATCAATTGCATTATACCTCAACTGGGGAAAATACTTGGTTTGGAAGGTTAGAGTCCAGCCGATCCACTCGTTATGAGTATTGATTTCTAAATGTGAATGCTTCAATTTGCTCAAATTCAGTTAATCAAGTGCATCTGTAGTTTCTGTCAAATGTGATGATCTGCAGGAAAGTTTCCGCGTGCCTGGGCACTAAATTGTAGATTAGGCTAAGTGCCTGCCAGCATCAATTAAAACTTTCCTCGGGAAAAATGTGATTCCTTGGTGCTCGGATTATTTGTATTTTGGCTTCATAACAACCTCACAAATATACATATGTTAAGGCATAAGACCTAACAGATAGAGTCATAGATTTGCTAGTCCCAGCCAGTCAGTATTATGTATACCTGTGCGCTAATGGCAGTCGCAGGCACTCGACAGTGTAGTCACTAATGGTAGAACCGGTATTAATAATCGAACTAAATTAGTCATTTTTATGACAATGCTACAATGGGCACAGATGAAATCCATAGAAGCATGCAACATTTGATCGAGTTTGATACTAAGTAAGCTGAACGTGCTTTAAGCTTTAGAGGCATAATACATAAGTACTTCAGATGGGAACATGTCAGTTGACTGACTAAAAGTTGTTGCTGAGGACACATGTCACTTGTACCACATTCAATGCATCATTTCACTTGCTTCATGAACCCTGGTAATACGGTTATCCACAACGTGTACCACAGCGTATTCATATCAATTGTCGTCAGTCATGTGAGAGACAATTTTTTTAAATCTAAGCTAGCAATAATTGTTCTCGTAACTAGTCCTTAAGTCTTTTGGAGCAGATGAAGAGGAAAAGAAAGGACACACAGCTTTGTCACAACCATTGTTTCCAAACGAGGAATCCTCTGAAGCAGCCGTATCACATGCACAAGCACATATGATTAGGTATGCATATAAATAGTTATCACATCAGATATGTATAAAAGCACAAATAGTCCGTCATTACATAGTCGTCACAGTACTAATTTACATATACAGCCCTTACATTACATGTATCAACGTACTCCTACTAACAATATACACGCGTATAGTCGGCATAATACCTTAAATAGTCATCAGATTTAAGCACATGTGATGGAAACAAGAAATTGTGTAAAAATGAGAAAGAAGCGTCGGGTCACGAATCGCTCTATTTTGTTCATTTGTTGCAACCTATATATACGTACATAAGCACATGTACATTCATGTGAACGTGTGTCTATGAGCAAACCGTGTGTCTATGTAAACGCCTTTAGTTTCAATTCTTTCACTTGTTGTTATCGGTTCGACGTCATAATAATGAAACCACTAGCCCATTCCTTCCACACGGCTAGTTTTGTCATCCTTGCCTGTTTCCTGTGTAAGTCAACCAAAAAGACAGAAACTGAACAAACCATGAATTTTTCCCTTGGATGTAGTTTTTTCATTGTCACAAGCAAGTAATTACACTATACATCTGTACATATACTGACACAAGTTTATATTACATTCCAGAGATACGGCTATTCAATTGTACATACAATTGGATATACATATATCCACTACGCGCGGATTTAATGAAAATGCATTCGTCCTGATCACATATGCATTGATACCTGTTAATACCGTAGCACAATGGTATGTTGTTATTAACGTTGTGCCTGCATAATGCACTAAACTGCCTCCAACAAAATGTTTATGTATTCAAGTAACAACCAAGTTTTTATATCTTCTTTATTTACAACCTTTATTGTTGTTGCCATACGCGAATATTATTTATTCACACTATTTAATTGTTCATTATATGCCTAAAACATGAAGCAAAAGAAAGGACATGCAAGGGCCAAAAAATTAAAGAGTGGAACAATGAACAACATCAAATCTAGATAGGTCAAATCGCTCCCTTTACTCATGAAATACGAGCCCTCCCAGAACCTCTTGGAATCTTTGCTGTCAAACGCTTGCGTGGATGGCTCTTATTGTTAGTATATTTTGCATGGAAGATAACAGAACATATTATCAACAAAGAATAATATACACATTATCTATAAAATACAACAAAAACATCATATAAGAGAGGTGGGTGATTTCGCAGTCAGAGGTTGCAGAAGGTGGCAGCTATTAAAATTATGCTTGTCGAACATAAAGAACTGGTAAGGGGCTGCAATAAAAAGAAAAGAAACGCAAGTGTGCGATAAGAAGATTGCACGTAGCAGTTAACTTGTTAATTCAAAATCGGTATCGATTAACAAGAGTCAACGTTTTCGAACGTCACTGATCGATAACCTTCTAGCCTTCAAGTTCAATCCCGCCATCAATTTTGTTGAGCAAATTAGATGGAAGATAGAGATAGCTAGTTGGAAGACGACATGACCTGAAAAATAGTTTCCGGTTTTTGTCTGTGTTGTACGTCTTTTTTCTGCGTTATACATAGAATAGACACATATATTTCTGTATTGAACTTCTTTTTAGTGTCATTATTCAGACATGCTTACATATCACCCTAATCCTTAGGATAGCCGATTCTAATTCCTATTATAGATGATAATAGTTCTAGTCATACTATAGTCTGAAAAGCTAATAATCGTTCCTACGCGGGTTAAGTAGAGTGTCGAATCTTGTGTAATTTATATTTTCAGCTCAACAGTCAGATTTTGATGATGGTGCTGTTGGGTTAGTTTTTCATTCCCATTGGGTATATTTTCATTCCACAAAAATGAACCCTACACAGTTTCGGGTTGGAGGTGATTGTTGAATAGTGAAGAGAGAAGGCATTTACGGAAATAGGTTGAATTAGCCAAGCCATTAGCTTTCAAGCCCTAAAGAAAATGAAAATGAAGGGAGCATTTTGCACATAAAATGTAACATGGTCTGACAAGAGCATTAGTGTTTTCATTAATGTTTTTATAAAAGCGATAGGTGGTAAATATTAAAAATCAGTATTTAAAAACAGGAACAATGACTTTCCTTGGGGAATTCTATTCTCATTGACTTAGGGACAGGTTTCGTAGGATTTTATGACATACTTGTAGTAACAGTACAATCCACTTAATATTTACTTTATCTCTTAAAAGATAGCAACCCCTTGTACGATACAATTTTACTTTATTGTGGACATATTGCCCGTGAGAATAATAGTTTATATTTTTATTATGGACTTGTGTCGTGAGTCGGTCAGAGATGTCGAGACAATTTGTCGTGTTCTTACTATTTACAGTAACATACCGCGCGATGAGAGGTTTTCTATGCCTCTCCCTCTTGTCTCCTTTACTTTTTTACAATATGCCTCTCTACCACAGTAATGGTAAGCTCTTGTGGAAAACGACTCTAATGAGGTTTTATCGGAAACATCTTTAAATAATATCTAGTATTTACTTGGATATTATCCTGCCCCAGGCAGATCATGTGCACATCTTTCTACCTTTACCTCCTTAAACGATCATCAATAAAAATCGAAAATTGATAATAAACTTATATTGGCCATTTAACTCGTTCCTCCAACACACCACACGTAAAGTTTTTCATTACACCAGACAGACTAGATTATATGCAAAATATATGTACTGTACTCAAGGAGCAAGAAGTAACGGAAGGAGTGACAGTGTATAAGAGTTTATAAGCGGCATGACAACTTTGATCAGCAGCATTGCATATTAATCGGAACCAGGTCAGATTTTTAGGCTGCAAATCTGGGCAAGTATCGTGTCATAATATAATACAATTTAATATACACTTTACAGACGCAAAGAATTTGAATTTTTATGTGCACAATCAAACTCGTTGTTGTTGATATAGGATTAAAAAATTTAATTTAATGATTTGCTTACAGTCAAAGGTAAAAACTTTTATGCCTACCCAATAAATCCTTCGTAATTAATTGGAACTCTTAGATAGCTTTTACTGCGTATCATTGCTTCTCCTCTACTTTGGGTTTCATCTTGAATGTTGAAAAGGCTATGTGATAAGCTTTGTAAAATAAGTTTGTTGAATATATACATCAAACTTTGTAGGTGCAAATGTAATTTAAATTACTTATTGGGCTGTAAATACCATATTGTAAGATCAATGTAAAATATATTTGTTTAAAATTCCAAGAAAACTTTGCAGACTGAAATGTTTGATTCATGCAGTGAAGATTTTAAAGTTGAAAATGTAATTTAAAATTCTGGGGTTGAAAATGCAATTTTGAAATGTTATCTTAACTCTCAATCTTTGTTCCTACTCACTGCCTTTACTTGATTCTACGCTGTTCCTCCCTCAGCATCTTCAAAATAAAATGTAGACAGCTCTCTGGCAGCTCTAAATACTCAGTAAAGAGCACGCAAGTGACTTCATATTTTAACAACAAGAAAAGTTTCCGAGCGTGCCAACCAATAAGCTATAACAATAGGAATAAACTATAGCTCGAGGAAATAAAGGGCGCATTTTTAAAAGATTTTGGGCATTTTTCAACCGTAAAATCAGATATGGAAAGTAAAAGTTGGTTGTAATGCCCACTGGCTGCCACTCTCATTATATTATTTTAGATTATGAAGTATATACTTGCATTTCCAAGTGTAGAGAACTTTATGTAGACTAGTAGAAAAGGCTTAAAGTGTATTAGATCGGATCATTATAATGAAGAACAGGGGCATACAATTATTTATTTGTTGCAGTGGATTTCAACTCTTTCATAAACGCAGTGTTGCTTTTCTCTATAATGTTCAGGTATTTAAAATGACTCGAAAAGCTTGTATTTGTAGTGTAAGTGTATTCATATCGAGGTCTGCACTTAAATACATTCATATATCGTCATTCATATACTACTTCATTTATACTAATTCAATTCGAATGTTGCAATGCTTGTGTTGAATTAAGCATTGAAGATTACTATATGCCGCTATCGATGAGATCATTTCGTACACCTTTAACTGGCAATTTCTGTTTGTTTCTGTCTATCTTTCCATTATGGAGCTATACTTCACAAACTTACTTTCAAAAGATAGCTTTTTAGATCAAACGCTATGCTTTATAGATCAATAGCTAGGGTATTATTTCTTCCAAATTTATTCTCACTTTTCTTGAGCCGACAATTAAAGAGTGTTATAAGGAACCATGCAAAAGAAGTAACTATATGTACTATTGGTAACGTGATGGCAAACTATTTCCTTTAGTGCGAATTGCCTTCGAAGTAATAAGTTTTGTATTCTGTGCAATAAAAAAGTTAGAGATCTATCTGTACGTGTCATTCTTGCTGAAATCCAGAGTGCACACAATAAATACCTACAAATCATTTTCTGTTTTGAATGCACCACTCAAGTAGTAATAATTCTATTGAAGACAAAATTGGCACTCACGTACAGTATTTACATGTGCGCTGATTTCTTGAATATACACTGCAAATAATTGTTCATGAAAGGCAGTGGAAAGAAACTTCACTCTCAAAAATTACTATGGAATTTCAACCTAATTTCTTATGCAGTGCTACAAACATTTTTGTACACTTAACTGTTCAGGCTTGCATAAATAATGGAGTCTTATACAAATGCTACTGATTGCACAACTCCAAGAAACAGGACATGCAAGCAGCACATTTGTGTGTATACACTGGCAATGACAATTATAAGATAGAATTGAAAAGGAAACCAAAGCAAAGTTTGTAGAATGCATAGGTTTTCGCCTTTGCTGTTATTGTTGTAATTCAAGATAAAGTGGAGGGTTTGCTACGTGAAACAGGAAACACAACATAGGGACAAATTAAATGAGCAAAAATTTTTCGACACTCTCAAAACTAATGATACATAATAATTTGCGTGTACGGCATGCTGTAGAAAATGATGAATGCTACAGACCGGCAGTTACGTAAAATATGACTACTTCTGGTCAAATTCGCATGAAAATGATAGATAAAAACGAGAGTACAGGGTGCATTCACACGCTCCGAGCCTTAAAAGTGGCATTTGCAGTACATGATTTTTTATATTTCAGATGAGCAAGGAAATGCTCTCATGGTGATGTATGCTCTGAAACGGGTACTATTAGTAGAGAGACATGTCCGTAGAGAAGCAATTTCCAAACTAAATAAAATATAATTTTCTTTTTCAACACAACGCCAACCGAATTGCTCAAATACACGTTAGTATATGTAATTCAATGAACTCTGTGGCAGTTGCTGAGGTATAAGTATAAATAATTACAGAAATTCAGGATTGCTTTTGAAATATTATGTATACAGTTTACGCAGTTTACTGGTTCTTTCGCATTGCTAAGAGGTTTTATTGTCTCGTCTTCCTCCTTAAGGAATTTTTGTGTACAGACATGTTTCAGGTTACGAACTGCGGCTGGTATAAATGCCTTCAATACTTAAACTTGTGCAGGTTTTATGTGTGTTTATGTTATATTACTAGGTGGTTATGTGCAGGTTTTATGTTATACAGAACATACATAGATATGTTTATGCGAGTACGTATTTAAGTAATATTAGTTGTGAGGTTGTGCAAACGAAAAGTGTTTACGTACAAAGAGTGGAAGATAGGGCAAAGAAGATGAGGAAAGGCCGTCGTCATGACACAAAGATGAGCAAGAAGGTATGTAGTGGAATGAGAGTGGAAAAGAAAATATAAATGAACCAAAGTTTTTGACCTTCCTCCGTTTCAATTAGCGATTCCCTGAGTCCCTCATAATATTATGTCTACAGAGAATGAAATGAAGAGCAACAATTGCAAACTCGGTGATGGTTGTATACGTAAATGATCCACATGATAATGTATAAAGGATGAATATTTTGCACGCAATACACCGTCTTCCAGGAAGACGGCGGCCCAGAGGGGCTTTTTTGGTCTGCATAAAAGAAAAACAACTTACCTATGTATATATTATCAGTACATATACAGATATATGTGTACTACTATTAGGTGGAATGAGTATTATTGGCTGAAAGAGAAACAAGAATTATTATCTATACATATAGACCATTAGGCTGGTGAGTGTTTTAAGTTGCGAGAATCAACACTAAACTTGTTAAAGTTGATCCAGTTGCACTCATTAAAAAATAAATATTATACTTAGTCATACTTGCTCTTTCATACTCATCCCTAATGCTAGTTTAACTTGGTGGTAGGTTGTTGGCTACAACTCAAAGGTTTTAGACTTAAACATTGTTCTTTTCAGTCATCCTATGTGATTAGTTTAACGGGGTAAAATGTATATAAAACTAGTACTAGTGCTCTTCAACATTATGGAGACGACATCCAAGCGAGCGAGAGAGAGAGAGAGAGCAAGACAGACACGGCATGCCCATGCTACAGGGAAGCAATATAGAGATCAGGTTTTGAAATTGTGAGTAAACAACAATGCTCATACTGATGGAGTTAGAGTAATCTTGATGGAAGATCGTGCAGCCGAAAGTCATGGATGCGAGTATTTAGGGAAATTTTTCGTCTCAGCAAAAAAGTTTGATTCCTGGAAGTATATAAGAAAAAATTATTTTGGGTCAGGGGTTACTTCCCCTTCACTCACAAATCCCACGATAAAGGCAAATCATATTTTGTTCGAGGATTCTACAACAACTTAGTTTTATACTTTCAAGGTATTTCAGACGCACATGTAGAGAGGGAATTTCCATCATTGGAATGCTTCATCATATTACCCCGTCTTATTGATACAAGCAAAGCTGAAAGCTTAGAGTCTGTGGCCACGCTATGGGCAATGAATTTTCTCGGACCATTCATATCATTAAAAATATATTATTATCAGCTTTTATGCTAGATGCCCATAATCTCCTCCATATTCTCCGTACTTGCGATGAAACCATTGTACTACAAGTCCGGAGTAATTGCTCCAATGATTGCAATGCATCTTGGTCTAGCTACAATAGATGAATAGAGTAAAGTTCCTTCGTTTGGCTTCATTGCAGTATACTAGTTACACTGCTGAACGTTCCTTCGGCCCGGCTTGAATGCTGTGTAATGTTTCGTCTATATCTTTAATTCTGCTGTATAAAAGAATGAAGCTCCATCGCATACAGTCGGACGCTTGTAATACATCTTTTACCTCAAACCAAATGATGTATTTTCCTTGGACTTAACTTTGTCCATTTATTGATAACCGTTGCTATATGGTAATATCTCCGAAGGTGTTAGTGTTATGCATGCATAACACTCCCTTAGATTCATCTAAAATGCTGGCAAAGCACGAATGTGTTAGCTTTGTTGTCCAACACGACGGTTCTCTACGTGGATGCTACTATAAATTCTCAAATGTTGCATATGTATCGACGTCATTCACAAAAGGATGCCGACTTTTCGTTCCTCCAAACATTTCTGTATGAAGACTTGGACGTCTGAAGCATTTATCTTTCTCCATGCATTGTTGGTGGTACTAACTTATTATATATGAAGGACGAAAGGCCTCCAAGCACAAAATAGCCCTTCGCCTTAATTTTCATCTCCAGTCTATCTTTATATCTTACTATTACACTCCGCTTGTATGCATGTTGTAATAATTACCAAACTTATATGTGTTGTCATTACTTCACGCACTTAAACATCATCTCACAGGAAAAATGCTCACACTTCAGTTCTCAACTGCCCGTAAAATTCTTATGGTTTTTACAAGTATTTAGACACATTTGTTTATTATTGTGGGGTGTTTTTGTCTCCCTTAGCTTTAAGTTGCTTAAAAGTACCTTGTGTTGTCAACTGATCGTTTCTATGTAGACGCAAAATAATTCAAATTGTCTATATTCATATAACTTGCCTTCGGTTGCCGAATGTGATCTTAAACTTGAATTTATTGCCTGCCAGTTTCACGGTATCAGTTGTTTAGGCAGCTGATTTACTTGAGGATAGAATGCATAATACGTAAGTACACTAGTATAGCGTGTAAAGGATAATATGTTATAAGGGAAGTTTAGCCCATAAATAGGAACCTTGACTACCAGGAATGTAAAGTGCTAAATATTAAAGCTATATAAAACTCCAATGGTTCCTGGGACTTTGTCAATAGGTATTGATCGTGCATGATGAATGTGCATAGTTGTAGGTTGCGGAGGTACACTGATTCTCCCTTTCGCCTTCGAAGGAGTCGTTTTTAATATAGCCGGAAGCCATAGACCCTAAAAAATTTGAAATCATGTTGGTTAAAAAGTGATGTGTTTTGGACATGTAGACGCCCGTGGAACAGATAATGATGAGCACTAACGACACGGACCACCAGAAAGTACCCATTTGGATTGGCACGGATTGCAAACTGGTCAGTGGGATCAACAAGTCAACAACATGTCAGAGTGTCATTCAATCTCTCGTCCGAACCGAGAATCCATCCAAATTTGTCATCGTCGAAAAGTGGAAAAAGGTGAGGTTTTTTAAGCCATTTTCGAAACTTTTAACCTTAGACTTGACTTAGGAAGCAACACTTATTGTCTGCTCATACCCCACGCCATGTCATATACCAAAATTCCGTTGTGATTAGTTTTTGCTCTTGAACGAGTTAGCGATGAGAGAAAAGAGCGAGAGGTAACTTTATACGATAGAAAAGAGTGAGTGGTTACACATTTCTCTGAAATCGCGTAGTATTTCAACCTTTCAGAGTTTCTTCATCTTCAACCTCAATTTTTAAATGAGATGCTTCTAGAATCAAGTCCTTGCGTATATGATGTGCTGACGTTTTCAACACATGTGTATATACAAGGTTGTTGGTCGGACTAGTAACTCGTCAAAAAGTTTCCCAGGAAAATAACTTGCTCTTTTGAACGAATGTGCAATAATGAACTTGTTTCCTCCTGAAATTGTATTCATTCATATGGTAATGAATATTTAACTTTACTCACACCGTCCGTAAGGCCTTTTCGTTAGTCGCAGGTTCAAGTCTCCACGAAGAGCATATAGGGGTAGGGACGAATTTTATAACAACTGTGTGGATGGAACTAGTACCTTTTGCGAGGGAATTCTTCGGCGTACCCAGCACTAAAAATCTACTTGTCTTCGATGGTGGTGGGTAGTGAAATGATTTTGATCCATCGCAAGGCATAAATTATAGAGCTCAGAGTGAGTTAGAGAGGGAAAAGTTATAAGAGGATTCGGAAGGAAATGTGTGTAATTCCTCCAAGATTCACATTCAGAGACATTATTATCCTCAATTGTGAAGAACAAATATTTAACCGAGACTTCACACGAACAAAGTACACTTTCAACTTCCAATGAATTGGTTGAGCTTGTAAATACTATAAAGAGGAAACATAAAATATGACTATTATGCATAAATCTGTAGTTACTCTGCAAAGTTTTGATTGTTGACGTCCTTTCTCTCTCTCTGACTCTCTCATCACCATCATGTAGGAGCTTGCCGGTAGATACTTGTTATTCGTTTGGAAGTAGCTGTGGTTTCTACTGGCTCTCTTCAGACCTTATTCAAATAAAATTAAGTTGCATAAAGGATTTTCGACGATAATAGAAAAGAGTCTGATGAGAGGACCAAAGTTAAAACTTTCGAGTGAATTATTCAGTGAAAGGCCATTGAGTCCAACGTTGTAATAATTAAGCCTCATGCGTCACATTCCGAAGGCATTACACGTAGCACGAGTTGAGAATGATCTGGTAATGGTGCATTAGTTTGAAATATTTTAGAGGGGCGGCAACCTCGTCTTCGGTGGCCCCTTGGGGCCTTCATTTAAAGGGCCGCTACCCAGTCATACCTCCTTGTGTCATGTTCACCTGCAATCCTAATCATGCCGAATAGTTCCAAGACTCACTCTCGTTCCATTGCTCCTCTCTTAATAGTATTTCGTACCTGATCTATACTTCGCCCTTAATATCTGATATACCTAGTACCTACAATGTATGTTGTACTTACATGAGCAGTGAGACGCATGAACAAGGTTCATATAACATGATGCAAGGTCCACCAACAGCATCACATTCATACAGGCAAGACTTCTTAAAGTGCCTCATTTCCTTATAAGATCTCTGGGTTTTTCTTTTCTTGCAGTTTGAAATCTTAAACATATGTGATTACTCCCAGTAGATGACTTAAGGGTACTTGTGCCAGTACATGCGTATTTAGTATATGCTGGCATCGTTACTACGTTGCACGTTGATGCCTGATAGTTTGCATGTGAAGTTTTATCAAGACCTGCACCTGATACAAAAAGTATATACATATGCATGTAGATGTTGGTATAACGAAGTACTTTCTCGTGTCTATATTTCCTTGTCCGAAGTATGCCTACCTAATTCCCAAAGACACTCAGACACAAATTTACGTAAGGCATATAATTTTCCAATACTCTTTAGCCCTTATTATTAACCTGTTTGGTTTGCATACACAGAAGATTGCATACCGCGGGACAGATCTTCGTGCAAGAGAGAGAAAGAGACCGACGAGGAAGATAAAAACAGAAGAAGCATAATTTTCTTTTTATACGCTGGCTTTTGTTTTTTCTTAGTGAACTTTTTAGGTATTTAAGACTGTCGAGATGAGTATGTGAGAGCCGGGAACCGTTTTCATACGAGCATTTTCAACTTAAGAGTACAGAAAATGAGAAAAGTTATGAATATTCAGGTGGAGTCGCGAGAGTGATACTCCTTCATACTATATACTCTCCTCGTTTTGAATCCTGTTCCAGGAGAGTCTTCTGGATAGAATTAGTGTAGTTACACCGTAAGTGCTGCACCATACGAATGTAAAACATAAATGAACATTTCCCACTTTTTTCTCACACATTACGTGTACTCTTCATTTTTAAAAGTTTTTGGGTGATTGGTATGTTATTCCTTTCCCTCTCTCATGGCATATTTTAAATAATTTCCTCAAAGTCTCTGCCTTTAAATGATTTTGAAGGTTACTCAATACTCAAGTGGTTTCTTATTCAAATTTTTCTTTGCAGCTTCTTTCTTGCAGCCTGTTGCATGTATTCATCTCTGAAAACACATGTTATCCCAGCAGATCGTAGATGTATCACCGAGATGAGATCTTAAAGTTCTTAAAAGGCTTAAGCATAATTAATACCGTGTTTGCTTACAGTGAAACTTTTTTCAAAGATTAGAGCAAGTGCCCTCGGAAATCATGGCGTAGTTTTTTTTAATTAAGAAAGATGTCTGCAACGCTTTGGGAATAGGTTTACTTAACTTATTGCTACTCCTAGTTTGTCTCCATTTGAAAAAATGGACAAAGTAACTTTTTGATGTCCATACAAGAGTTGTGTCACTCTTTAATGCAAGGAAATTATTTGAAGGACATCCTTACTCTCCCGAAATGGAATTT
Organism: Lipothrix lubbocki; assembly: GCA_034696945.1. NCBI lineage: Eukaryota > Metazoa > Arthropoda > Collembola > Symphypleona > Sminthuridae > Lipothrix > Lipothrix lubbocki. The sequence goes on along the minus strand of JAQGAK010001473.1, from coordinate 12,818 downwards.
TATTAATCAGCTAAAAAATATAGAAAGTTTCATCGAAGTGTCGAAAGGAATAAGGGGTACACGCCTAAAGATACTCGTTTTTTATACTAAATCCCCTCAAATGAGTGTGCATTTAGGTGTTTTTACACTATGGGCGTCCTGATGCATTAGGATAGCTTATGTGTACAGTTTTTACAATGAAATTAATGTTTCCTATATATTGGTTTGTATTTCTTATACTAATGTGTTGTTAAATTCATATATACGTAGTAGTAAATATAATATATATATAAAGTGGTTCGTATACACTTTTGTGCATTCTTATAGGCTGGAGTGTCTGTACTCTGAGAATATAAGGAAATACAAGAGACGAGTATTGGTGCAATTAAAATTCAAAAACTACTTTTATTGTGGCAAGGTGACTATTTCTTCTAGAAGTCACAGCAACAGTTCATAGGTAGAACGAACTAAAGGGGCATAAACTTTTTAAATTATTATAAGAGAGAAAATATGAGATTCCAATTTATTTTACTGTTACCCTGAAACCATAAAGAAGCAATAAATCTTGTGTGGAGTAAAATCTCCATGCAACACAGTATTTAGATTTTTCTCGTTTTTCTCATGTATTTCCATTTTTTACTAACCTCTGTACCCGTATGTTCTGCATGCAGTCGCCAGACTTGATTCCAACAATCTCGGAAAGTCTATTGAATAGCTAGACCATAAGGCGATAAGGTTTATACTATAGTCCCGTGTAACATTATTGCATTATAATGTTTGCCTGTTAATATATTAAATGTTATTCATTTGCATGAGTTAAGTTCCATTAGGTACACTAGGCATGACGTAAACTGTCAGCCTAGAAACCTAAAGTAATGCTCGCAAGAAACGAAGCGTTAGTAACGAAAATACTCGCAAAAGAAATAAAGAATTTAGGCACCGTAATGCTTGATCAGCTGAAGCATTAGCAACGTAATACCCTGATTAAAGAAACATATTTGGGAAATGATGAGGAAAGCCCGACCAATACAACCACAGTAAACTGTAAATATATCTGGCAATGTAAAAATAACTTGGGTTTCACAATGTTTACCCACTAATGTAAATTAAAATACAAACTTGTGTTACCTGCCTATTTACAATTCACAAGGATGTTTCGAGTCGTAACTTACGACTCCACCAGTATGTCCATCGTACGTATACATTAGCCATATGTTTCCAAATGCACGTAGAAAAGAATACTGCAGTAAAAATTATCAGCTGACAATAGTAAACGTAGGCTAAGTAAGTGTGTGGACGTTGTAATGCGTATGTATATGCGAGATGCAAGCCAAAGAAACCTTCATGCCGGAGGCCTTTTCAAATTAACCATGTTGATTGTGAGCGCAAATATCATCTCTAAAATCATCGTCTTCATCTCTATCTATCTATCTCTTCCTCTATCTAACCATAGCACTGTTAAGTGCGCAGTGAAACTTCAAAAATTCTGGGTTATAGCAACTTGGAAACCTTTGGTTGTATTATTTGTGCTCATTGACAAAATTACCTTTTTACTTGTAGTGAAAAAAGTCTTGACATGTCTTTGACAAACAGGAGCTGTCCCTGTTTTTTACTCATGCATGTCATCGGTTATGCCTACGCTTTATTATTTTATGTGTGTATATAGGGAAATTGTTAATGTGTTGATAAAGATGAACGGAAAGGCGGGCCACTTTTCCTTAGTGTTGAGAGAACAGATGAGAGAACAGTCGACATGAGTACAAGTTTGAACACATGAATATTTCATTGGACTGGCTATATGACTATGTGTTCAGCAGTCACTAGATATGTTTTAGGACTTGTACCGTAAGTGGTTTTGAATAAAAAAAAATCCGCAGTTGTTCTCTCCGTATAATAATCCACTCACACACACCAAGTCCGAAAGAGAGAGAGAGGAGGACGGTCGAATATTATCGTTTGAAAAGTGTGAATGTGTGTCTAAAGGATTAAACCAAGTCGAAAGGAAATAAAAAAGAAGTTGCATGAATTACTCCAAGTCTATATCTATAAACATGAGGATGAAGGCGTAAAATGATTGCAATCTGCTTGATATTTCATGTAATTGGAACAGCACGTACATGGAGTGACAGAGATCAGTTGATTTTTACATCTATGGATACATTTGTTTTTCTTATAATTCTAGCATAATGAAATTATAAAAAAAACTTTAATGATTATTGTTAACGTTCCTACTCACTCCTTTAGCCTTTTAATCGCTATTATCGATTATGGACAAGAACATGTATTTCATGCTGGCAGTAGCTCCACATATAATATTCGTTTCTGCTACTCTCTTCATAATATAATACATATGGAGTTTTTCCTGTAAAACGTTACATGCATAGTACATATGTAGTGCCCCATAACTACATACAATATAAAAGTACTTCCATTCAGACAAACAATTGAAGATACATTTGTCCAAAACGGTACATGAACCAGTGAGAGAGTGAGATATGACTGAGTTCAAAAATGTAAATATGCAAAAGAACCATAAATTATAAACTGTTAGTACTGAGAAAGTACGGTACCAAGTGTGTATCCAGCCAACAATCTGACGTTCTTATAGAATGTCATTGTAAAAGGAAGGATCGCATCGGGAAATAATACAAAAGGAATATTGCAAAAATGCAAGGAGGAAAGGTCGGGTGTGATGCTCATCATTTTACCCACAACATCAAACGCTTTTTACAGTATGAATAAAAAATGATTATTGTCAGTATGATACTGCAGAGCATAGAATTTGATTTACAAGCTCAATCGTATGCTCAAAAACAGAAAAGACATGGGTGTGCGGGGAGAACTGACGACCGGATAAAAAAATAAGTAATGTTAATTATGTAAATTCTTTTCATACTTTCTTATATCACAGATGGAGAGAAAACTGGATCCAAGTGTACGAATTTTGAAGGTCTGGAAAGCGTGGGGAGATCAGAAGGATGATGTAGCTTTAATTCTGCGGCATCATCACTCCACTGACGGATACATTGATAAGCGGATTTCTAACAAGGTGCTCCGAAGGAATAAGTCATCCCAACATCACAAACTAGCTAATCATGTAATGTCCTATACGAATTAACTTATGTCTTTTAATATGCATCCCAAAACTTTTTAACTTATAAGGCGGTAAAAACAGTAGGTCTTTGCTATTTGTGGCATGTCATGATAACAGCGGTTGTATTTAATAGCTAGCACAAATACTACACATTGTACAAAGACATGTTATACTTTTGAATGCAAGGTTTCTTTTGCGATGAGGATTTGCAAAGTGCGTCTGCATAGAGATCTTGTAATTTGAAACATAAATAAGGATTCACAAGGATTTTAGTATAATTATGCTATGTGCTGGGTAGTGAATGTAACCGTCAAACTGTAGTTGCTTCATCCCGCTTATAAAAGCTAGAGCTCATGATATATACTCTTTATTGCTTAAGTAGAGATGTACAGACAGAGAGTTAAGTAACTAATAGAGAATTTAAGTTTTACTTGGTAGATGATTAGTAGGGAAGAAAATAACAGGGAATTTAAGTTATATGTGCTGTAGTGTAAGAGAGCTTACAAGTATAGAGGATTCAAGTGACTTGTAGTCAAGAGAGCAGCAGATTTTTCAAGCTTCCGTAAAATTATATAAGAAAATAACTTCCGGCTCCTGAACAATCTGTACAGACGCTCATATAGTTGGGCGATAACGAATAAAGGATATTAGTTAGTTGAACATGTATGTGTGTATGCCCTTTTAAGTCCCTTGATACTGTTGAACTCAAAGAAAGATGAAAGTGCAGCACAATTTTAATTTGAGAGAAGCGTTAATTTTATTTATGAAGTATGAAAGATTTGTAGGAATGAAGCTCTCGGTTACATATACATTGTATACCCAGTAATTCTCTGTGCGAGTTCATCCATTAGTTTATGTTAAGAGTTGAATATGGAAGTACCTACATATGTATATGTGCACTTTTTTCCTTGTGTGATTTAGTTTCTCACCGTACATTAAGTTCGCACAATACAGTGTGTCTATCGTGTAAAGCTGAAACATATTGTTGTAGGAACATGATTTTTTCTTCAGCACAATTTAAACGAGTGTACTTCAAATGTTATGCATATTGAGGATTTTGGCTGAAAGCTATAATATTTGCTGGTTTTTGCTCAGGATGAGAACATGGAAGAGGTGGAAGTGACGGAACCCATGGAGCGTCTCCTCAAGTTAGTTCTCACACAAGGCGAAACGATTCAGGCCCAGCTGAAAAAATTACGCCATCAAGAAGAGCAAATTGGGAGATATGAAGAGCAAATGCACAAAATGCGAAGCATACAAGAGGGAGAGAACTATGTGGTTGAATCCTACCTACGTGACGACAAGGGTAAAAAGTTGAGAAAACGAGACAAGAGTCCGCGGAAGTCTGGATGGTTGAAGCAGCATCAGCAGCAACAGGAGCAGCATCAACAACATCATAACCACCACAGGGATAATAAAGATAGTGAAAACATAGATTTATGTCAGTCCACAACAGAAGTACAAATGAGACTTGAAGCGGGCAATTCCAACGATGAGGACATTCTTGAAAAGAATGAGCTCATGGAAAGAATCTCCGACCTTAATATTAAGTTAACCAAAGAGGAAGAGCATCTCGTCAAACTCGGATTGAAAATCAAAAAATTCTACGAAAGACACAAAGATTTAGAAAATAAAACGGATCAGATGAGTCCAGATCCCGACGAGGATGATGAGGAGAGCAAGAGGGAAGAACAACAACTCATCAGTCAACTAGAGTCACTACGTGATGTAACCAACGAGCAGTTCTCAGAAATCGAGCTGAATGAGAGAAGTCTGAATGAGTTGGAGCAAATGTTAGACTCCAAGCATGACCATGTTGCCCACCTCACCTATCAAATCCAACTTGTTGATGAAGAGAGTGAACAGCTTCGACAGCGTCTTTTAAAAATCAGTCAAGGTTTCCCCCCGCATCCGCATCATTACCCTCCCGAACTTAATGTACTCACTTGTCCTCCTCCTCCTCCTTCCCAACAGGGCTCCTTTAATCCTACCAATTCCTTCAATGTTGCTCCTGGAGCCGGTGGACAAGCTGAGATTGTTGTAAGTGGCGACAAACTTATTCCACAGATCGAATCTTCTAATAATCAATGTCTTGCCGAAACGTCAGCCGCCATTAATTTTCGTTGCCAACATCCTGAAAATATTCCAACAACAACACAACTTAATTTACACATCAAGCCGTGCAGAGATCATCAAGATAATGACTCCAATTCCGACACTGGCATCAGTTCTTTACATTCCAGCAGCGATGAAAATACTCTCTTCGTTCTAGATACGCTTGTTTGAACATCAATCATCTCCCTATTATTTTAACTCAAGAGCCGTTCAATCATCATACCAAATATTACATTTTAAGAATTCCAAACACACTCAACCACAACATATCATACATACATATAAACTTTATTAGTTTAGATGTGAAGAGATGACTTGTATTCAAAATCTAGATAACGTATAAAAATGGTTTCATTTACGCTCATACCTGTCTTGATAGTTATACTTCTTATGTAAGTATTAGTCAAGTTTCATGTAATCCATTTACATTGTACATACAACAGAATATAAGCTACTAGTTCAACTTCACTTTATAATCTTGTATATATCTATATATAGTAGTTTTTATTACATCAAATGACCCAATATATACCTTAATGTTTTTCAACCAAAAGTACAGACTTATTTTTTTACCTGATCCTACCGTTCCACGTAGCATATAGTTTATATTTGTTTGCACGCTTCATTCAAAGGTTAAACAATTTAATTTACCGTCATTGCTACCGATTAGTGAAGCAAAGATGCATGATTGTGCGTACTTTGATGTAAAAATACTCATGTTGTATTGCTTACATCAACTGCTATGTACTGTGGAATGCTGATCGCTGTATGCAAATAATTATTATTGTAAACGAAGCTCTTTCGGGAAGCTCCGTTCTTGCTGTTGCTCTGTGTGTTCTTAAATTTCTTATATAATAGCATGACAATCGCTACACATAATATGATTATACTTTACGAGGTGTATAACATTAAAAAATAAAAGTTATATTCATCCTGTTTTGAATTAAATAAAACATACTCATAACAAGTCTACCAATCATTTGTTGATGGATAAACCAAATACTACACCGCAAGCTAGTTCAAGCTGCATTCTTGCATACCGTGTATGTTTATAATTCCCAACATCGACACCATTAGTTCATACAAGTATTTACTGTATGGTGATCGAGGTCTATACGAGTCACAAAACAACAATTTCTTGAATCAAAAATTGGATTGAAATTGGGAGTGAACAACGAAAATGCTCGGACATGCCCACAGCTTCGTGCAATAATTCTACACTTTGTAAATTAAATCCTGATTTTTTGTGTAACACAAAACATTCTTTCAATTTTGTCTGTACTACATAGCCGCTCTTCCAATGCAATAGTACAAATTTGTTGATAAGGGGTAAGGCATTGAAAAAACCCAGAATAAATTGGTAAATGCTGTAACGAAGTACACGTTGAAAAATGATTTCATAGGTGTAAGAAAAGCAATTTTCGACACAAACTTTTATAATGCCAGCGACAGCAGTTAGCAAAATGTAGAAATTATTTGTGAGAACTTTTCCTGTGTATTGTATGCTGGTACTACATAGGTGTATACACGTTCATCTGTTTTTTCCGTGCACATTTCTTTTCATTTTTAACATGAAATACATGCCCGCCTCTACATCCATCATAAGGTGTTCATAAGAAGGGAGCTTTAAGATGTTATATTTACTGGCCTTTTTACTTGTAATGTTACAACGCGTTCAGAATGTTGGTGTTTAGGCAAAAAGCCTATGGCTTGTGATTGCATCATTGCTTACAAATTTATATTTATTCTGATTTAAGGTAGTTTAATGGCTCTGCCATTCCTGTCCTGCCATGCTTGACATGCTTGAATATATGCTCCCGCATGTATTATTTTATTAAAAAACGCATCTGTGTATAAAGCTCAAAAAGTGAAATGCAAATGTTTTGAAGTTTGCGAAGTTGAATTTCGACATATGTTGCAAGCTGACGTGTGACAATGTTCTATATTAGGAGCTAATAACTTCACCCCTTCAATGCCATCATGCTTGAATAGCTTAGTTTCACCATAAACGTATATTTTAATCAATAGCTGAGTCAAATATAGTCACATGTATGTAATTTCCATACCACCGGAAGCATAAAAAAGAGAATTGAATGAAAAATATAGGTTTTTAATAAAATCAATTGGATTTCATTTGAAAAGAATTTCATTCATTTCATCCCAGCAAAACCTTTGAGGTAGCTTCCTACGTCATGTCGAAACCTTTATAGAATGTATTTTCCTGTCTTTTAGTAAAATTTAGTAAAAAAGTTTTTTTCTTACGAAAATAGTTTAGAAACTTGAGCAAGGGAGATTAATTACTTCAGACTTTCGTAGAAAAATTTGGTGCCCCTGGAATTAGAAATCGAAGAATTCTTAATCGCCATGTAAGATATTAGGCTTTGTGTCTACCTATATGTGATCGAATTCAGTGAAATGACTTTGGTATCTGCTGTTGCGACCCAAATGCTTCAAACATTTCCAATAAGGAGAACTACACACTCCAAAGAATTTATATTTATAAATTTATAAGAAAATGTAAATGAAAAAATCTTGAAAAGTACTTCATAGCACCACTCGCAGAGATACCGGTGCACATTTCTAAGTACTTTAATACTTACTTGGCATTGGATACTTTCGACTTTAAGGTAGTTCAGAAATAGACGTGTGATTGTGATAAATGTGGAAGAAATAACAAATATCCAGGATGTATTTCAAAACTTCCTTCTCAACTGTATTCCGAATAGAAGGAAAAAGTTTACAAATCTTGATTTTTCAAGTATGGAATGCTATTGTTACAGCCCCTCATCATTACATTGTCGCCTCTCGATCCAAGTCCTCACTGATAAGTTGTTCAGAGAATGGAATTTGTTCTTAGTGACGTAAGGAAACGAAGGACAAGTCGCCGCTTTTACCTAAAAAATCCAAACTTACTCTTCTATTGTTAGTCTATCCTATTTGCCACATTTTTTCACAAGATCATATATACCAGATTCACACACTGACACTGCTCGTCGTTTTAAAAGGCATTGCGAGCATCTTCAGCTACTAAAGTATAAAGCAGGACACATGGGAAATCTTTACTCCAACTTTATAAAGCTTTCCTATTGAAAACTTTTTTCCCTTTTCTCAGCTTGCCCGAGATTTTTGAAATCGGTGACCTGAGGATTACACATGTTTTAAATGGACCATTTTTAAAGCTTTTGTATGGTTAAACGCATATATGTACCTAAAGTTTTACTCCATGTTTCAAAAAAAAAGAACGCAAGTTTTATTCATTAAACTCAAAGGGAACTACTGCTTTCTATGCTGTACCATATCACTGAACCGTGAATCCCATCTTGAATCAAGTGCAATCTAGTGGCACCGCAAACTAATGCACACCAGACACAACTTGCCTCATTAACGTTAAAAGATCTAATTGACAATTTTTTCCCTACACGTATTAATGATATGATTCCGTGGTTTGTCTTATTACCACCGACTTAAATGGAGGATTGTTGATCATCCTGATTTTTTCCACAAAAATTTAATCATCCTACTTAATCATGCCGTGTAAAACAGTTAAATAAATACACTACTCATTGTTACTCATTTACAGTGCGAACCATTACGGCAGGAGTCGTCCCAGGAGTAGGCTGCACGCATGTTATTGGAAGCAATTTTTCAAAAAAGTAAAAACAAAGAATAAAAAACGTATAGTTCCACCTTAATTCCTACTCGTATTTTTGATGTTATTACACCCGTGCAATATGCGCGTCATAAAAAGCTACTGGTATAATATAATCCGAACATATGATGGCTATACTAACAGTTAGTATAGGGTAAATTGTATCCATTTAATTATACTATTTACTCATACGATGCTTTGTCAACTGGGATAAGCATATGAAAAGGACTGCAATGAGCTGGCCTTTTCACTTACTCCATTTTACTTTACATACTATGTATACTGCTACTTTTTTGCATCAAAGTAAGTTGTTCTTTCATTTTGGATTTTTTCGCGAGAACTCCCTATGTGGAGTTTTTTGTCATTCATTAAAAAGATGAAGGAGCTCAACAACACTATAACTATCTATATTTGTGAGTTCAAATTATCATCACATAAGTGTTTATTCATTTAAGTACCGGAAAGCTGACTGAAACTTCTCGACGGATAGCAGAGCACTTGTGTATCCGCAACAACGGCGACGGACATGAATGCGTGATAAAAATGTTTTTGGCCAAGTACCGAAGTAAACACACTAAAGTGTATTATGTAGACGGTGTACACATACGTTTGTGAATTACGTAAAATAAGTGAAATGCTTATATCTTAACCTGCAATGTACAGCCCATTACTTACAATGAACATAGCATGTAATGCATGCCATTGCCGTTATGGTTCTCCCAGAAACGATCATGCTAACTAACATAAACTGGTATGTACCCTTTGGAAGATGGAGGGTTGGTGGAGCTATGCCATCTGCAATCCCTATAGCTGTTTTAAAAAATGCATCTTTCTTCGTTCGCCGTATCTATGTCCCAGAGAGAAGACAAGACAGAAACGGAATTGTGTCCTCAAACATGAATTTAACACTCGTGTGAGTACCATCATTGCTTATTCGAATGGAGCATCATAGTATTATCCATTGGGCGACTTTATTTCACCCATAAATTTCTGTTATTTTACTGTGGATTAACAAATTGTGCTAAATAGCTCTCACGTTTTGTTCGAAGAGGTGCATACATATATACATACGTGAGTAGCTGTATATGTCGGGTGGTTTCATTCGAATGAAAAGAATCGCCTGGCTTCCGTCAAGGTGAACTCACTGACTGACTGAAGAATACCCTGGGATCTTAAGAGTATAGAGGTAAAGGAAGAGAAGAGCAGGAGCGATTTAAAAGAAGCACCTTTAAACTCCATTCATATTGCGTGTATAGCTTGTGTAGCATCACCACCACCCACCAGCAAAGAATGAGACGTGACTCTATATATACATTGACAAGAGTGCCTCATCAAAGGAGACACTGTAGCTTAACCATCCATTCATGTTTTACGATTTTACGACGGACACGCATCTCTGCATTTATTTGCATATAATTTCTTAACTTATGCATATATGAACAACACTTAAAAATACCATCCCAACTATAGGGCTTGAGAGAAATAATACAATTCGGTGAGCTGAGCATCTATGTACATATGTACACACGTATTTATTCAAAGTTTTCATTGTCAATTCAATGGCAGGCTTGACAATAGAATGCATTTCTTGTCACTCACAAAATTACTGTTTATTATGGCTTACTCCTTCCTTCACCACACAAGCTTATTTCGTAAATCATTGTGACATTACAAGTTTATGTTTCAAAAGCACAGCTACAAGAGATCCGCACTGCGAATATGCAAAAACAGTATGTGGAGAGAAAATACTTGAATTACGTTAATTACTGTAGATCAACAGCCGCCATAAAATGCAAATCAAAGCAAGTATGAATTAGTAGCTTGTTCACTTAAAAAACCTTCCTTTGCCCTGTTTAAATTGCAACGCTAACAAAAATCAACTTATTTGAAGAATTTCTTGGATTCACTGGCCCTTTGGGAGGACAAAAATAGTCCTATCAGGCCGCATTTGTCTTTGATGTTTAATTACTGGTTTTACTTATTGTTGCATCATGATATTTGAGTCGATAGGATGGAGGAGAATTAGCTTTGAGGCAGATTAGTAGTTTCGACAAGTACGCAATTTGTATCTTTAACTGCAAATCTACCATCATTATACATGTACAAATTAGTTGTGTATGTTCTGTACGTGCATGATACTTATGAATGAAAGTACACAAATTGATGCATGTCATGCATGAATGATAACTGTGGTGATGATACAAGAACAGTATTCGGAGATGATACATCTTTTGAACACTACGGAATTAAATCATGTAGACACATTGGATATGTTGTTCAAGTACCATACGGCATATCCATCACTTTGGATTCGGTTAGTAGTTGTTAAACAACAGTAGCAAAGCATTATTTGTCATCTGACAAATTGTCTGTGTGTTGTGTGTGCTGTCTAAAATTACAGCAAATGTTTCTGGTAGCGTGAAAAGTATCTCAGCTCGTTGAGTCATACTACACGGAGTCATTATAACACGGATTTGCATTTAATTACCTGCACTGTGACAAAACTACTAGAGCAGTGCGGACTGATTAGTATAATAAATTGATTATGCTAACATCTATAATTGGTTCATTTGAGTAGACGGCATACATAGTTTAGTTGATTCAAGTATAAAATTGTGTATGTAGTAAAGTTGATTTAAGTATATACTTGTAGTAAGCAAACAACCTCACCTGCACGAATCATCTTGCAATTAACCTCTTAAGTGAGTACCAGGACACTCTTCTTTGCTCCATGAAGTAACTTGAGCCGACAGAGTTGTAAAGCCAGCGCTATACAATTTTAAACCCGGATTTGATTACAAGATTTGATTACATTATTAATTTTGTAACACTTGCTCAGTTACTTACGAAATATTCTTGTACATATAGTCAACTAAAAGCTGTATTTACATCAATACAAGCCCGTAACCTGCGTACTGGCCTTCGTATGGTTTCTACGTATGTTCCTACTACTTGGGCATCATAAGGTGCAATCATCGTCAATCAAAGGCGTCATGCAAAATCTCACTTATATGTTCAAGTTTGTGACACAACCAAATGCTATTTGAAACATAAATGATTAATTATAAGAATTTTCCTTATAGCCAGAATACAAATGATTTTCAACAAGGTTTATTAGAAGCCGATATGCGCTTGTATTGTGTAACAAGACGCTGCACAGTCATAAAATTGAGGCTCCTGTAGAATTGTCAAGGTAATTAAAAAGAACGTTTAATCGAGAAATTCAGAGAACTACCCTATACACAAACACGTTATTGGAAATCTGTACTATTAGAGAAGTCCCGTCAGAATTAGGTGAAACAACACGGTTGAGCGGCTAATTTAAATAAAAACCAGACCCTACATGCTTGAGATCTCATCTTATGGCTTAACATGATTTGAGTCATTGCAAAAATAAACAAGCGTCATTGAAATTAATTTACCTTTAATGGTAACAATGGATTCTGAATCCAGATTGGAGTATTATGTTATATGTGCATAGGAATGCGTTGTCAAAAGAAATTAGGTACGTGCGTACAAGAAGAAAGAGGAAGGAAACGAAATTTATAACACATTTCAAGTTGAAAAGGCAGTGACAGAAAAAGGTTAATCGTGATTGAAGAATCATTACCACTTAGCTGGCTGTCGTTGAAAAGTCCCTCTTAATTTACAATGGTACTCACCGTTTTTATCAACAATGTACCTTAGGTACATATATATACTTGCTGGTCATGTACACTCGTCGTTATCATCCCCAATTGCTTTCCTACACTGTAAGGAAAGTGTTCCCTTACAAGATTCCACTCACCGTCACATGCGCATACACTTAATATTTAGTTAATACTTTTACCACAATGGCGTAAGTGCATATAAAATGCCATGCTGCTGCGAGAGTCGCCTCAGTGTGATTCTGGAGCGAGAGAAGAAACTTGTATATTATTATTTGTTGTTGCTTTAATATTTGTTGCTTGGAATAAAGCTTTTTAATAATTATTATTATTC
>JAQGAK010001472.1:0-31904 GCA_034696945.1 Lipothrix lubbocki | reverse complement strand
TCATATTATCCTTGATTCGTAGTTTCACATTCATCCGCTGCTGATTCAGACAACCTTATTCTATTATACTATCCTTGTATAGTTAGAAATGTTGTGATTCAGCTATAAATGTAAATATTTTAAAGGATTCTTAATCCTTTAACTCACGCTTTAAAATGATTTCTCAGTTTATTAGTAACATTAAGTTCTAAAATAACTGTACAGTTCCAAAATGAGAACTTTATGTCACTGAATAAGTTCAAATGGCTGTTCGCAGTTTAAAATCAAAAACTTTTTTGAAGGGATGATTACATAGCTTTCGCTCCATGCGAAAGCGAGAGTACAAGTGATTATTGGATGCCAAAACGAAAACATTTAAGCTCAGATGGTTATTCAGATGGGAAAAATGCGTCGACATTGCACTTATCCAGTGCCATTTGAGAACGGTGATCGTCAATAAAAAATCCACAGATCCACCCTTTATTTTTTCTCATGACACATCCTCAAAAGCTATTACATCTTTGTGTGTGCAGATATTTACTTTATGTAAATATCAAAATGTAATGTACACACTATACAACTATAGCAGATGTAATAATAATAATAGTAAAAGTCCTGTTTATGTATATGCAAGATATATAGACCTTATATAATATAAATAATGTAATTACATTGTATACAAGTACTTAAGTAATTGCACACATGAACTCGCAACTCAACTCGCACACACATACACACATGAATAAAAAGTGAATTTAACCTGATTCTGATTCATCATCAAATATAAATACAAAGATGAATGTGATATTAAAGTGTTTGAACTATGTCTAAATCGCGTGATTAATCCTATTAGAGGATACAAGTTATATAGCATTTATAAAGGAAAAGACATACACACAAATCACAAAACGACAAAAGGCAATAATACATAAGAACCAAACCAAAGCAAAGCCAAAAAGGCATGAGTGTCACTTGTTGTATACATTGTACATATATGTTAAATTATTATTAACATTATTTACTAAATGAACTTGAAGTATACGGAAAAAAGTACTTGATGATATGTTCATGTTGGGTATATTTTTGATTTTGGTAACTTGGCCTGAAGGTCTTCACAAATTAATTTTTTTTACATTCGACGGACGCTCGTCGCGTACGTTTGCATATGGACGTTTACATGTATAGTCAGATGTGAAAAATGCTAAAACGCTCAACTTCTTAAGTACAGTTCTATACTAAAAAGCTCCTATTGTTATTACTGTTGTAATTCATTGCAATATTGTAAATGTCGTTTAACTACACTTAATAAGTTTATATAATGCAAATAAAAATTATGCAAACTAACATATTTACGCACAAACGGCAAAATAAATACAATATTGAAACTCTTTTGAGTCTGTAAAGTCAATAAGGAAATGAGAGAGAGATAATGGATATTAAATATATTATAATATTTAAAGCTTTCAATCTCCAATTAATATAATAAAAATTTGCCTGCTAATTACAACTATTATTTATCTAATTTAATAAATTTATAAGCTTAACAAAGGTATTCTAAGCTCTTTCAAGGTAATCTAAACACTTTAAAGGTAATATTACCTTTAAAGAGCATTTAGATATCTATGCTTTTAAAGATAATCAATGCTCTTTAAAGGTAATCAATGCTCTTTAAAGGTAATCAATGCTCTTTAAAGGTAATCAAAGCTCGTTAAAGGTAATCTGAGCTGTATAAAGGTATAGGGTAAATTATTTCCGATGCATATAAAACGATTAGCAAGAAGGCAAAAAAGGCGCTTAAAACTTTATAGAAGCGAGACGGAAGGAAATAGTCATTTTACCCGAACAAACGATTAATCACTTGGATGTCGATGAGATGATGAGATGATGCCGGGAGAGATAATTATACATATATAAGGACTTGTAACAACTTGAGAATCTTGAGTTGAGATGATGCACAAGATAATTTTGTGTATTTATACTTATATAGAGCCGATGAAGTTGAAGTTGGAGGAGAGGAACAAGAAGAAAAATTGTAGATGAAAAAAAAATAACAATAATTTTTCTTATGCCAGATTCTTCTGTTCTGCAATAATTGTATGTATATTTGTGTGGAAGAGTATAGGGCTAAGTTTAGAGATTTTATCTGAGCACAAGTCAACACTTTTTATGTGGACGTCGCCAAGCAGTTACCACTTCTGACTTGATTCCCCGACCCTTATCTCCCTCTTCCTTAAGTTTTTTTCCGGGCTCTCGAACGTTGACAAAACCCAGGAACGTGTTTTCGTTTCGGGAAAAGGAACGTTTATTCTCCCTATGTGTATTAGTTACAAATACATATATCTATTTAATCTTTCCTTGCTTGCTCACTGTCTTTTGCTTTTGCTGAGTGCAATATACACGTGCAGCATCACTTCCATACACACGAAAAAGTCTCACCTAAAACCACTAATGTTACTATTTCCGTCTCACTTTAGCCTCTTCCCTTGTGCAATTCTGCTGGAACATTGGGAGATCGGGAGTAAAAAAAACGGATATATGAGTACAAAAAAGTATATGGGCAGAAAAAAGTAAGTATATGGGCAGACACTATTTGGGGATGAGGAGTTGAAAAAATGTGATGGAACTGATGGAAGTCAACAAATGTTTGTAATAATTAGATTCTCATTCCGAAATTCGATAAAGCAATCTTGGGAATTCTTTTTGGAATTGCGTGCACGATGATGAAATGGTGTAAAAACTTTCGGGGGATGTTGCTATAGACGGTCGAAGGTGTTTTAGATGAGATTAGAAAACGTTTCAGAAGATGTATCAAAAATGCTAATGGTGCTATTGCTATAGTGGACCCGGTAGTTTCTCTGACTTCAAAATTTCCCTTATAGAAGTGAAGTTCTCTCTAAAACTGTTAAGTGCGATTGATTGAGCAGGAGGAGGAAGACAAGTAAGTCTAATATACTAATAACTATACAAGTATGCCGAACTGCTTTTAAGAAAAGTTACGTTGCAACAAGAAGCAGGAGCAGAGTGTGTAGGATGATGCTCTTGAAGGGTGGGATGCTTCCCTCGTCACTGACATTCTGCCACTGAAACCAAATCACATATGAAAAGACTCACGAAACTCATCCTGCTCAGTTTTGTTAACTACACACTTGTTGTTGTCTTTTGACTTCAGACGTCGAGTGTATTTTTGACTGCGACTCAATCAAGTAACCAAGTCTATGTTGTATCGCCTACTTCCGCTTGTCTCAACTCATCGATACGGACAATGATAGCTACATATAGAAGTGCAAGGTTTGCATTATTCTTGTGGATGGATTCGTGAAGAACACTTTAGTGTGTAGAAAGGAGTCAGACGAATCTGCTATTGTTTTACATACAATACAACCATTTCGGCAGTGGGTGTCAATGTCAACAGTCGTCATAAGTACGGTTGTATAAGATTAATGATAATTTTAAGGTTCAAAATTCCCTTCTTGCAGCAATGGCAAGGTCTACAAATGTCTTACAAAATTTCTTGTCTTCAAAAACAATTTATTGATGTTTTCAAAAAAAAATTGCTGTCCTTAAAAGCTGAGTCATTAAATATATGCAGATAATACGGAAGAAACACATGCCAGTATGAAACCAATAAGAGAGGCCAAGGAGTATGAATTTTACGAGTATACAAAATGCCAATATCAATTTTATATCGTGTAAAAACGTTTCATTAATATCTAGTTAATTTTTACAATACGTTTTTTTTGTAAATAGTACTATATAGAAACGAGTAGAAAATCTTAATATTATTGCGATCTTATTGTAAATCCTGAGCCTTCAAAAGCTTTGAAACCGTTTTCGTCACTAGCGTTCTTCTTTGTTGAATTAGGAATACGTCGGCGGAAAAACTGAATATTTCCGACTTGATAGTCGTAGTCTGGCGCTCCTCGAGAAGCAGATCCTCTTGACGACGATGCTTGGATATTTTCGGCAGCCTTGCCATCCAACCTGTGCCAAAATTTATCATGTTCTCAGGTCCACATGTATATTACATTGAGTTTATTTAATTATTATTTATTAAATAAATTTTAGCTTTTACGAGGAGTTACTAAAACATAATGCTGAAAAATGGATTTTCAAAATAATGAAATTACCGATTCCCTGAACCACCAAAAGGAAAGAAAGACTGTGCTTCATGATTTTCTTCGTCGATATCGTTATCGCTCGTATCCATCTGAGTGGTCGGCTGCCTAATAGGCTCCACGTAGTCAGCAGGAGGGGCAAAATCCACCTAAGTGACAACGGAGTAATTAAACCGTTAATGAATTGAGTATTTATATGTTTCATAATATCCTTCGTTTTTTTAATTAATTAATAATACAAGAAACTTACATCCATATCACATTCAATTATCGTGACAGCTGGCCCTGGTTTGGTTTCCAAAACTCTGAGCTCATAACTGCGGTCGTTGTATCGAATCGCTATCATGTCCCCAGCGGTAAGGCAAGCAAAGTTACGCAGAGCATTTTCAAGTACGGCTTTAGGATTCGTAATATCCAGGAAGTCTGAAGATTGAGGTTCAAATTTTGAAAAATTGGCAACAGGTAAAGAAACGCTTGTTACTTTCACTATGTTCCCCTCTTCCAACAATAAATTCCTCATCATCTACAAATCAAACATTAAGTAAACCATATTCTATTAGTTGTCCTTTAGAATCATTTTGACAGTATTGGGTAATGCAGATTGATATCATACCCAATTTGGGATGTAACACAGTCCTTCATCTGCTACGAATTCTAACACTCCGCAATGAGTCTCCCGATCCTTCCGAGAATTGGTCAGTTTAAAGAGCATGGGGTAGGCTGTGTTGAGGCGAGTAAGATGTTCCAGGGCGGACGGTGGAAGAATGACTATGATAAGTTAAAGACTCATATTAGGGTTACGGCCTGATTAGCAAATAGTTTTTGCCTAATAATTATAATATAACTAATTTTTGTAGTAGCCAGCCCTAAACCGAAACCGCAGAGTATGGTTAGGTCGCCACATACCAACGAATTGTCTTGGGCTTGACATATTCGTCGTTAGTTACCTATACTAATGTCTATTTATGTGCAAGCTTACTTTTCCCCCCATTTTCTATATCTTGTCTCTCGTTACCAGGCATCATTGAGACCGAGTAACAGCGATAGTCTTTAACGAAAGGCATTCGCGACATAGGCATGTCCATTCCAAAGCTGAACATGATTGAGCAATTATTATCGTCTTTTCCTTTCAGGTAAACAACTGTAATATACCAAAAAATAAACAATTAAAGTAAGACAAACATTTACAACTATTAATTAAGCTCTATAAAAAACAACAAATTACACGTTCTAAAAGTACTCCTAGTTCACAAATATAGTTTAAATATCCTCTAATTTAATTATTGGATATAATAAATAATCACATGTTCATCCATAAAGATCGAACGATTAAAATTCCCATTCTTCAACCTTATTATTATTACTTTGAAATACACTGTTCAAAATTTATTATTATATCCAAGGCCACTTACGTCAAAATGTAAAGCACGCAGTAAACCAAGAACCTCCTTGCTGTCAAGAAATTACTATCACGGACTTGATTGTTGATGCTCAGAATGGAGTCACCAGCTGTTGAATTTTGAACGGAAGCTAAAAAAAGTTATACATAAATATAAATAAGTACTTATACATTTATACATAAATTATTATTATCATTTACTATTTATTAATCTTGTAAAAGGATTTTTAAAGTTAAACTTAGATCTACACTCAAGTCTTTCCCATCTAATTTCCAACCTTTCCCAAATTTAAAAAAGGATTATCTTAAATCTCGTCGTATTGTTTTCGATTTTGCTTACAATTTATATACAAATGTATGAATAATCAATAGTCCAATTTTTACAAACACCCCCCCCCCCCCCATTTAATTCCACAATAAATTTAATTTCCCAGATTTGATTAAATTCACTAATATTTTTCCTACACAATTTATTTACAAATATTCATGAATTTAATTTCCTAACAAATTATCAAATTTCATTTAATTCCCCAAAGAACTTATATTAATCCATTAAATTCCATTTCCTAACAAAATATTACTATTTTAAATTCCTAAACAAAATATTAAATAAATGTAAATTATATACAATAGATCCCCAAACAAATAACTAACAAATTCAAAATTTAATATCCTAAATAGGTAATTTACATATGATTTTTTTTCCTACACTCATCATATCATTAATGTTTGTTTTAATAAATTTAATTTCCTACCCAAAAACAAATAATAAATTATATTCCAAAAATTCAATTAAAATTAGAATTTTTTAATTATTAAAAATCCTTTTACTTACACAAAAAAATCAATGATGGAAGAGCCTTCAAATTGCAAAAATGTGTGCACAAATGGCGGAGATTTATTTAATTTATTTTACTAAAATTAATTTATTTACAATAAATTATTTGCGTTAATTTAAAAAATATTACTGGATAAAATCGAAATCAACAAGAATTCCAAATTTATTTTGAAATAATTATACTTAACTTAGTACAAATTACAATCAAGATTAATTTATTACAATTTTGTCCACTCCACCTGTGCTGTGTGACGTGAGTGACTGGACAGAATTTTGAAAATTACGCGGGGATTTGGGGGGGGGGATGATGGTGACGAATGACGATGACACTATATTAAAAAGATGATTCAGTCAGAATCAGAAACCAAAATCCAAAAATTATATAACCAAACGATCAAACCTCCAACGTTAACATAACAACGGGAATTGGAATAATAATGAAACTATAGGAGCCCTATAAGGCATAAGGAACTATAGGAGCCCTACAACCACCATAAGGAACCCATGAGAGTAACATAGCGGCATAAGGAAGCAATGCAAACCCGCTCGACCAATGGAAATCGACAAATTGTACAAATTAGAACGGCGCGAGAATTCAAATTCTGAGATTTGGAACTACTTTTGGTATTGGTTGGGCTGGGAAATTGAGTGTGTGATAGAAGAGAAGGAGGAAAAATAGAGAAATATAGAGGCCAAGGTGGAGAAATAGAAGAAATATTGTTGGAGATTGCTCGGAACACAGAAGGAGCCTAAAGCATGGTAAGTACATACTAGAGCATATGTATATTGCATGTATTCAGTGCTGGGATTTTATTATTGTCAAAAAGTAAAGGGTTGGGAGTACTAGTAAGTATATTGGAGAATTGTGTTGAGTTGAGAGTTTGTGTGGCTCGTCGCTCGCTCGTCTGCCTAAATGTTGAGAGAGCTCTCGAGACGAGAGTTTGGTAGATTGAATTGAGAGAATTCTTTGATTCCGAGACCGAGAGAGTAGAACACTTTGTATTGAGCGCCTGTAGAAGGAATAGGCCACGTCACAGTGGACTATGAACAATTTTTTCCGGTATGCATTATTATTATTAATTTTAATTCCTATTTAAATACTACGGCAAAAGTTTCTCTATTAAATCACAACAACTTCATTTACCCTCATTAACTACAGTTTCCCAATATTCCAAACTGTCGAAACGCCGTTAACTATAATATATAAAGTATTTCGCCTTCACGTCATTCAACTCATCAACTCTCCTGCAGAGATATTATTATTATATAGACAAGTCGGTGGAAGTTTAATCAGCCAGGTATTTTATCATTCTATTTAATTCCATTGCCATTTAATTTATTCCATTTCCATTTGTTATGTGGAGTCCATTCACAATTATTCACAATATTCACACACACGTCTCCTATCCTTCGTTCCGACCGACCGACCTTCAGTCCTTTAGTCTATGATTATTTTTTTACGTAAGGTCACTTCTTCCGCAACGAGCAGGGAATCATAATAGTTTAATTTAATTTATTACGGATCTTTTAGCCTCCATTACCGTTCCTCAAGGTATTTGGGATTTTCTGGGAATTTTTGGAATTTACTAGAATCTTTGCTATACTTTTTGAGTGCGAGAATATTTTGGGAATTTTGCATTTTTCAATCTGCAGTGAACTTGTGTAAAATGTAAGGATTGCATGTTTCATCGAATTCCGAATTGCTAATTTGGAATCGGCTGTTTTGTGTAATTTAATAATATTGAATTGAATTTTTGTGAATTTTTATATTTATAGTAAAGTCCTCCCGGCAAATTTGTAAAAATAGAAATTCCCAATAATTTCGGCACAAGAAAGATTTAGGAAGTTCATGGAGGAATAATTAAATTTAAATAAATATGAATTTAATTAGTGAGATGGTGGGAATATGTTCAGTGTTGGTTAGTGTATTATATTTAGCGTGGGGTTTATTGTACAGTTGTAATAATTGTAATTGCAAGGTTAAAGTGCTTAAGTATGAAGTTATGAAATATGTGTGATAGTATTTAGCATTATGTAGTGTACATTTTATTTATATGTGATATGTTGTATAAGTGTACTTATACATGATATATGATGTTGTAAATTGTGGGTATTGTTAATTGTGTTATTTTGTTTAACTTTTAGTGACTTTGCACATCCCGGAGAGCAGTACAGGAGATTAAGAAAAATTGTTCGGGGAAGTTTGGAGCGTAATTAACAATCGTGAACTTCACAAAAAGTAATTTTGAGTGCTATACTTAACTTGCTACGGAATTTTAATTAAAATGGATCCAACCCGTCAACCTCCTTACAACCCGACGTATATACCGCCGGCAGTCCAACACCAAAGACCACCTCAGATGAGTTTTCAACCTCCACAACAAAAGCCAACAGACTTCTCAAGACCAAATCTTCCTCCGGTCAACAGTCCTTCACACAACGTTCTTCCTAGTCTTTCCGGCAGACCATCAGACCCTGGTGTAGCAGTTGGACCAACCCCAAGTAACTTGTACCCTTCATTAAGGCCGCAGCTTTCCCATAGTCAACCGCAGGTGAGCATGATATTTCATGTATAAATAATTTTTCTAAATGGAGAATTCAAAATACAGAAAATATGTTCGTTTTACTAAATGAATAATTTAAAATGAAGGAAATAATACAATGCAGAATAGACTTGAACGATATTGTGTGTAGCGGTAGCGGATAAAAGTCATTTGACTATTGTTTCATAGTTTAACTTGATTGATTGAAATTAATTTGATGATTGCAGATTCCGCCGTACCTGAGCTCAGCGCCGGGTAATCCACCAAGTGTTGCTAATCATTATCCGCCCCAACAACCTGCCTCCGTTCCTACGAGTCTGCCAACGTCGCCGCAAAACTATTCGAATCATTATGGTCAAGCTCAACCTCAGCCGCCCCAACAGTATCAACAAATGCATTCGCAGTACCAACAGCCTCAGCCAAATTACAACGGTTACGGCCAGCAGCAGGGAGATATGTACGGAGTAAATAACTTAAGCAACCAAATGGGCGGACTGTCAGTGACCCATCAAGGATTCAATAAATTATGGGTTAGGAACATTAAAATTGTCATAAGATTATTTATCAAAATGCAAAATTGCAGTATTTAAAGTTGTTGTGTTTCTGTAGGGAACGGACTCAATCAACTTACTGGATCAGAAGAATTTAATTCCACCTCACGGCATCAAGTCCCCTGAAATTAGATTTCAGCACGAATATATGAACTCTATTAATTGTAGTCCCGAGTAAGTGTTTACGATTTTTATTTATTTAATTACACTATTGCAGGTAAATATGTAGACAATGATTTTCATGATTTTACCGGAATTGTCTTCTTGCAGCATTTTTCGATGTACATTAACCAAAATTCCTGAAACCAAAACGTTACTGCAGAAATCTAGACTTCCTTTGGGAATTCTAATCCATCCTTTCAAGGATTTAACCGTAAGTTTTATTATTTACCGATATTGCACGTGTGCTGCATGTTCGAGAAACTAAGTAATGATGTTTTATTTTGTTTATCCAGCAATTACCGGTTATCCAGTGCTCGACGATAGTTCGCTGTCGGTCGTGTCGAACGTACATTAATCCTTACGTCTATTTTGTTGATAACAAACGGTGGAAGTGCAATTTATGCTCTCGCGTGAACGACTGTAAGTTTATGTATATTACTAATGTTCAAAAAGTCATTTTTCATTTGAATTACATATTCAAAAATGCTTAGGTATAGTGTCACGTGCTAACAATTTAAATGAAGATAGTTCTTTGTATAATCATAACAAATTGATTGAAATAAGGTCTACATTATTTGTAGTGCCAGAGGAATTTCAGTACGACCCAGTTACAAAAACCTACGGGGATCCGTCCCGAAGACCAGAAGTTAAGTCTGCTACTATCGAATTTCTTGCTCCTGCTGATTATATGGTTAGTTCAGTGAACTTCTGTAAAGTCACATTAATAATCAAATATCAATATTTAAAAAATGATCTTTTAATACAACCAATACGTAATACTATTAGGTTCGACCGCCACAAGCAGCTGTTTATTTGTACCTCTTGGACATTTCTTCTGCTGCAGTAGATACAGGTTATTTAAAGCAGGTGTGTGACACGTTGTTGGAACAAATGGAACAGATACCCGGTGATTCACGAGCTCAAATAGGCTTTATTGCCTACGACTCTTTCGTACATTTTTTCAATTTAGCAGAGAACTTGAATCAACCCCATGAGCTAGTCGTCTGTGATATTGATGGTAATAATTTATTGGCAATACCAATTATTTAATACTTTTTTAGCGTACTTGATTGTCGTTAATAGAATTTTGCCGATCGTTTATAGATATTTTCATCCCGTGTCCGGATAATTTGCTAGTTAGTCTAACTGAGAATCGAAACATAGTGCGACATTTGCTGTCACAACTGCCCACTAAGTATCTGGAATCGTCAGACAATATCTCTGCACTGGGACCAGCACTTCAAGCGGCTCAGAAATTATTGGCAAGTTGTGTTTCACTAATTAAACTGTTGTTAATCTCTACTTTAGTGTTGTGTTTATAACCACAGAATTTATTTTTACATTTGTAGGCGCCAATTGGAGGAAGGATTACAGTTTTTCAGTGCACATTGCCTACTGTCGGACCTGGTGCATTAACCAATCGGGAATTAAATTTGAAGAATCCGAAAGAACTGAAGGGTGCCCTGAATCCTAGCACTGACTTCTACAAAAAATTAGCATTGGACTGCTCAACTCAATACATTGCTGTTGATGTGTTCTTTCTTAACAGTCAGTATGTAGATATTTCTTCAATTAGTTGCGCAGCCAAATTCTCTGGTGGCTGCATTTATCACTTTCCTAATTATCACTACACGGACAATCCAATCCAAAGTATTCTTTTCGAGCAAGCGTTTCAGCGTTATATCACAAGAAAAATCGGGTTTGAAGCTGTTATGAGGGTTCGTTGTAGCAGGTAAGGGTAACTATACGGGAAGTACTCCTGTACATTTTAATTATTGTCGAAATTCTTCAAACTCATGTTCTTACCAAGTTGAATAATTCAATTTCGTATTTTACTTTTTAAGGGGACTTTCCATTCATACTTTCCATGGTAACTTTTTCGTGAGATCGACGGATCTACTCAGCTTACCAAATTGCAATCCTGATTCAGGTTTTGGAATGCAAGTTTCCATCGACGAGAGCTTAAGTGATTTTCAGCATGTTTGTTTCCAGGCAGCACTTCTCTATACATCAAGCAAAGGTATGTCAACTGAAAGTATTATATGAACAAATACTCTGTATCAATTGTTTTCATTTTAGTAATCATTTATTTGTTTGATAGGCGAGAGAAGGATTCGTGTTCATACGTTGTGCCTACCAGTTGTTGGCAACCTGAACGACGTACTGAACGGAGCAGATCAACAGTGTGTTATGGGATTAGTGGCGAAAATGGGTATGTGGCTGATTAAATTTATGCTGTTTTTTGCTGCCACGCCATTTTAAAAGTATGAAATCTGAAATGTAATCACTGTCTTTGTAGCCGTGGACAAGAGTTTAGACTCGGGTTTAAGTGATGCCAGAGAAGCCTTCATAAACGTAGTAGTCGATGTTTTAAGTGCCTATGTCACTACTCAGAATGCGCTTCCCAATCTGGCTTTGATTGCTTCACCTTTACTCAAAATGCTTCCCTTGTATACCCACAGCATTCTGCGAAGTGTGAGTCTCTATAGCGAATATTCTTGAATATGTAATTTTACGTTAGTGATTTGGAAGATTACTAATCCGACTCGTAAATATTATTTCACAGCCTGGTTTTCGTTCAGACCTTCAAGTTCGTTTGGACGATCGAGTTCACTTCATGAACCAAATGAAAACTTTGCCACTTTCTACTCTTATACAGTCCATATATCCTGATATGTACCCGGTTCACAACGTAGCCAATACTGTAAGTTCTACTTGAACATTACTTGCTTATAGCTTGTGAGTCAAAAGTACGTATGTTGAACTACTTTTAATATAAATAATAAATATTATTCTTTACAGCCATTAGCGTTAGATTGCGACGAAGAAGTTCCGGACTTCCCCTTAATGCATCTCTGTTCCAGTCGTATCGAAGCCCAAGGAGCATATGTCATGGATAAGCCTGATATGATCATTATGTATGTGTGTCGGTCTATTTCTAAAGAATTCTGTCAGCAAGTTTTGAATGTGGAGAACTTCGCAAATTTTAATGAACTTGTAAGTAAACGTTGATTAATTACTCATAGGTTGAACATTATGATTTCAGTAGGTTGATGTGTCATTTCACAATTTTATTAATTTGGATTTTTTAGAGTGAACTGCCCGACTTGGATAATTCATTATCGTTGAGAATTCGAAATTTTATCAACCATTTACAATTGTTAAAGCCTCACTTTGTACCACTGCGAATTTTCAGGTTGGCCCTAAGTCTTAAGATATTTGTGTCTGTTTTTACAAACATTAATTTTATTAAACAATTATTCATGTAATTCATTGCTGCCGTGACATGTGATTTTAAAGTTTAATTTGCTCTATTATATTACAGAGAGGATAGCCGTGAGAGGATGCTATTTGTACGAAATCTGGTGGAAGACAGAGGTGATTCGTCTAGTTCATATTATGAATTCCTTCAGCAATTAAAAACAATGATTCACTAATGATTAGTTTCTCACTGTTACTGGCGTGTTTTGGCCGAAACGTTATATTAAATTTAGTGACATACGTATACATATATATTTAACGTTTCCTTGGTTGTACTCCGTTCTTGTCTAAAAGTAATATGAGACTCGTGTAATCGTGTTTGCTAAAAATTACACCCGTTCCGTTGTCAGGATGCCATATATTACAACCCGAATCATTGTTACTACGGTCCATATATATGCTGCTCATGTTGGCATAAAAACTGATGATATCTTGCGTAATACATAATTTATTTGAAAATTGTTTGTACTTGTACGATTTTACAAAAAATTATTATATTGTTTAAAACCAATTAAAGAGATTAGACTAGCAAAATATTGCTTGACTGGGGCAACACTTTCGTTCTTTTCATGATCTTCCTTCCGGTCAAATATCAATACTTTGTTGATTGAGACCTTTTTACATTATGATTTACCAATTCCCAAACGCGGAGTTTATGTAAATAATATGTCATTTAGCACCATATTATATAGCAGTTTTAGCATTCACGTGACAAACTTATTTTTATGTTCTGAATCTATCAGAATATAATTTTAGGTATGGGTAATAAAAATAAAACAATAGGATCACGACTTTGTAGGAGGAGTAGCAAGTAACAGTAAAGCAATATATGACATTCAAAACTTCAAATAGTAACAACAACGACAAATTTCATGTCCATAAAAATTTCGTTTCTGGACAAACAACGTCAGATTCAGACTTTATTAACACACTGACATGCAGCGCAAAATAGAAATAATACAAAAAAATGGAACTCTAAGTAACGACGAGTAAATATTTAATATTTTTGTATACTAGTATCAACACCTATAAAGGAAGCAACATGAAACAAGGGTAAGGGTAACATTTTAATTCTTTATCAGAAATATCGTAGTACGACGAACCCACACGTCGAAGACAATATCAACGAAGTCGTAAATCCATTCTGTGAAATATGCATACAACAGCATGCAACATTGTAAAATTGTAATACAGATAACAGTTGAATTTTTTCAATAGAATTTATCGCGGTTCTAAGTATACTAAAACTCTTCACGGATTTTCAGTCAAGCTATCCAATGGATTTGGATAGACTGGTGAATTTCCGAAAAGCTAGGAAGTTACGAGTCAGTGATAAAGGATTAAACAAAGTACATGTAATTTGGGTGAGCTTTTAAGGGTAACAACTCTGATTCTCCGATAAACTCTAATCGGCTGATATGTTTGATAACAGCAAATGGCAGTGGCTTATTTCCAACACTTTTATTATCGACTTTCGGACATGACAATAGCTGAGCATATTTGTTTTTCTATAAATCAAACTTATTAAACAAGTCCATTTCAATGTCACCTGCCGATTTGTCATCAGCCAAAGAGTATCTTATCATAACAACATGTATTTTTAAGTTCAAAGGAAAACCACAAAATTGATGAGTATAAAAAGTATATATTATATATGTATATTCAGTACGGCAAAATAAGCAGCTTATTTTGATACTGGATGTCGGTTAGTCAGTGAGCTGGGGTTTTGGAAAATTGCCAGCCGAACAGTCGACGTGTTGGCAAATATTTTTACTTTGAAATAACAAACATTCCTTCCTATATAATACTTGTGATCATTATTGTTAAGCACAGGGCTGTAAGTAAGAAACATAACTTGCTCATAGTTTGTCAAAAACTTCCTGTGCCAGGTTCTATATATTTTGTAGTATAACTATAATATAACATGAAATTCAATCAAACATATTTATAATAGGGGAGTGCAATCATTAGGTAAGCTCCGCTACATTATTTACCACTTAGTTAGCATTGTTTTTGTACTCAATACAAATCAGCTTAAAACATCACATTTTCAAGTATAAGCGAATATTTCTACAAATATAATCTTTGGCGACGAAGGGAATATCCTGTGCTTAACCCGCACAGTGTAGTGATTGAACTATTCAAACAGAAAAATATGTGTACTGTAGCTAATACATGACTCGTGTTGTAGCTAAAATTCTGTACTATTGGTAATAATTATTCTGATGATGGACAAATCCTACACTGTAACTACATGCTCCACGGCTAACTTGATCTATCTTAACATCATCGGCAAACAATGTGCTGACATCGATGTATGATCGTGTCTATGAAACATACATAGGTATATCTGTGTAGTATAGCATCATTAGGATAATGTTCATTAAGAAGCTTTAGCCTTGGACTGGAATATCGTCGTTTTATGGAGCAAACCCTCAGTTGGATGAGAGACGGTCTCTTTCCATTTCGTCTCAAGTGCCTTCCACAATTCCACTGACCAAGTTTTTAGTCGTTTTGGAGTTATGGGCCACTCATACTGATTCGGAACTATTCCATCAACACCGGATTCGAAGTAGGAGAAGAGAGGAAACCATACTTTTGTTCGCTTCGAGTCCCGCTGCATCAAGGCCTGATTATTGGCTAGAGTATGGTAGTACAAAAACAAGCGGGACGTAATATAGAAAGCTATAAACACGTCAATGGAGTAGTGCTCGTGTGCAGCAAGGATGAAAAAAATGCCGAACATGTTCAGCAGCCATGACAATGTGTGGATATAATAAAGACGCCGACTTGTATCTGCAAGCAATTAAAACGATACGTTTAAATACAGCATACATGCATTTACTGGATTTTTATAAACTTTGTGATATTCATCGGGATTCAAAGAAATGACAACTTACATTCGGTAACGAAAAAATTGAGCATCGTCAGAGCCACGGTATGTCCACTAAACATGTAGTCGCCGCAAGTTCTTACACCTTGTATACTCATGCCCGCTCCTTTCCAGATTAAATACGCATTGTATAGCCTTGAGAGCCAGTCCCCGTAAGGCTGTGGGTACAAAACAAATCACATTTAATATTTACTCAAATTAAGTGAGCAACAACTGAGTAGTTAAAATAGCCAAATAAACACCAAGGATAGACAACTAGTATTTAGTGGCTAAAATCTCATTTACTAGCGGTTTTACAAGGTCATGCACTGGCACAGTCGCCAAAACCATTGAATCTAGCAGCATATTACCTCACTTCATCAAATCTAAAGCGAACACGTACATACACACAGACTACACACGTACCATGGACTTCAAATTCCATCATTCCATTCCACCTTGACATTGTCAAGAATTTTCAGATATTTACTTTTTTCGATGTTTACCGAACAGGATATTCAGTGAGAAAATTAGACATACTAACATATACTTTTATTTCACAATTGAAATCCATAGTCGTGTAAAAGCAAAGAAGATAAGAGATAGAAAGATAAAAATGCCCCCTGTGATCAAATTATTACCATTACCCTCGGGTTACACTGTAAATGAGTTCCTGGAACGGATAACGACGTAATGAGCATCGTTACACATCTAAGCAGAAAAACTGTCCCAGACAGAGCAAAAAATCTGCGGATGAGTATAAATCGATGCTTGTGAAAGAATAAAACTCCCGTCCAGATGCAGAATAATACGGTCCCTGTAACCTCACACATTTCAAATGCCCATGGAATGTGGGGCATGTTATCCAGAAACAAGTCTGGAAGTGGGGGATACTTCTCCATGTCCGGTACTCGATCGTGGACAATCACCATGACTAACGCTGTGATCCACGTCACAATAAACACGTAACCCATCGCCACCAATGCCTTACCGACCTGCAAATACATAAACATAGAACATGATTAATGTTTAACCAAAAGTAAAAGTGACTTTCTTCAAATCTTTAAATATTAATTTCAATGTTTTGCTACTGATAATTGGGCCAGACAGATAAGCTTTGAGGTCTGCTTATCTGTGACAATGACACAGATACTCCAGCTGGACGACTTATTTACATCTATTATTAACTCATTTATACAGACACCACAGTGGTTGATAATCATTAGCAATACAAACAGAAGTAGCACTTGATTTCTAAAACGATTTCCCCATATTACACATTCCATTCATACATTATATGAAACGCATATGCGACAAGTAGAGTAAGCCGGAAAGGTCGAATGATATTTGATTGCACAATATAATCAATTACACTTGACTTATGTAACATATTTGGCTGAGATTCACCTCTGGTACGAGAATGGTAGCATATCCCTGTGAGGTATGATGACAGTGATGGTGTCCATTTGGTTCATTGCCTGTAGTAGCTGGAGGTGGTGAATCGTTTTCAGTTACTTCATCAGACAACTGGGAATCCGTCGAGTCCACAAAAGTCACCCGTCTCTTCTTCCTCCTAAATTTTCGTTGTAAATGCGGTTGGGTTCCCCCGACAGAGATCCCAGTTGAGAGTGAGTCATGGTCTACAGATGATGCTGCAGCTGAAGTCGAAAAATAATAAAACGGAGATGACTGAATAAAAGATGCTGCCCCTCCAACATTTACGCCTACCGCATGTTGAATTTCCAAGATATCGAAGTACAGCCGTTTCAAATCTCCCAGCACCTACGACAAAATATATTTATTATTATTTTAATTAATTTACTGCATAAAAATCAACACCTGTGAAGCCGTGAGTCATTGGGAAAATGGCGAGGAAAATATACGAGACTGTCATAACACAAAGTAAATGCAAGCATTAAAAGCACATGCTAATAAATGCAGACCTTGAAAAGTATAACAATACACTTGTACAAATTTACTGTTATATAAACTTTTACGCACTTATACACTTACAACGCAAAAAAAACTTTGTAACAAAAACTGTTAAGCTCTTGAATACTTGAACTTCGACGCAAAAAACACAATAATAAAATATTGACCGCACATGTATAAACGAAATACGCAAATTCCATGAATAAATATTTTGTACTTACCATGAATGAAATTGGCAATTGTTTTAAATCTAATTCAGTGAGCAAGAGTAAACTTTTCCCGTCAATTTGTTGGTCCTCACAAAGGATTTTAATATATATCTCATTATGCTTTTTTGATCGGAGCCACCCAGCAACATCATGGATAGACCATTTGGACACGATATCAAAATTAACTGCTGTTTCACTAGAAGCACTCATTTTGTAAAATTACAATAACTATTATTAATAGACTATATTAGATAACAATAACGTTTGAGATCAACTAAAATAGTACAGCTTTTGTGCGCACTCAGTGACTTATTGAGCTTCAGCTTAAATGCTTCGTTTCCTTGGATGAGCTTTTCAGTTTAAATCCTATAAGGTGGTCTTCACAAGCCTTTTAATTAGTTGCTCGGGCTAATGGACGAGCTGTACATTTAATTGCTCGGGCTATTGGACGAGCTTTACATTTAATTGCTCGGCTATTGGACGAGCTTTACAATTAATTGCGTGATTGACTTCAAGAGCTGCACATTAAATGCTCCGCTTTCTTGATGGTCTTCACATTTAAAGGCCCCTTGGTCCTCACGATCTTTACATTAAAACGCCCCGATTCCTTGACGATCTTCAAATCTTCACAAGTCAATGCTCCGCCCTCAAGACGTTATTTATAAGCTTTAGGTATATAAAATTCTTGAGCTTTATCAGTGCTCGAATATCTGGAAGACCTTCAAGTTTTATCAGACTTGATGGACTTGTAGTTTCACCACTGCGTTTTCTTAACGATCTTCCCTCTTCAAAGTCATCAGCTGACCGGAAGAGTGAGTCATAAATTTTAAATGCTCGGGGTTCTTGACGACACAGGATCTTCACGCTATGTAGGATATAGATGATCTAATGACTCCCGGCCCGAGTTCAACTACAAGTCCTCCGCTCTTGACAATAATGACAATTTTCAAGTTACAACGCTAGGCTGATGACAAGGTAATTCAGGTTGTAAATGCTTTGGTTCCTGAGGTATGACGATCTTCAAGTTGTAAAGCTGACCTGATGACTTCAACTATAAATGCTCAGTTTTTTCTCAATGATTGACGACTTTACGATCTTCAAGTTATAAAGCTGGACTGATGACTATTCCACTGTAAATGCTCGGTTAGGTTCGCGAAGATGATCTTGATCTTGACTATGATCCTGACGATGATCTTGACGATGGTCCGCAAGACGATCTTGTCAATGTTCCAGACGATAATCTTGTCGACGTTCCAGAAGATGATCTTGTCGATGTTCCAGAAGATGATCTTGTCGAAGTTCCAGAAGATGATCTTGTCGAAGTTCCAGAAGACGATCTTGTC
Source organism: Lipothrix lubbocki (assembly GCA_034696945.1). Lineage (NCBI taxonomy): Eukaryota > Metazoa > Arthropoda > Collembola > Symphypleona > Sminthuridae > Lipothrix > Lipothrix lubbocki. The sequence continues at coordinate 12,700 of JAQGAK010001472.1, read as the reverse complement.
CAAGTTCCCGAAGATGATCTTGTCGAACAGAAGATGATCTTGTCGATGTTCCAGAAGATGATCTTGTCGATGTTCCAGAAGATGATCTTGTCGATGTTCCAGAAGATGATCTTGACGCTGATCTCGCTACAGTATCTTGATATAATTAGTAAATGCTCCGTTTACAGTCTGATGAGCCTTGAGGAAGTATACTTGAAGGTGCTCAGCTAACTTGAGTCTCGGGTTTGAATGGTGTTGGTAGTGGTAGAAGCCAGAGGGGAACTAAAATCGAATGAGACCTCGGACACATTACTTATATAATAAGGTAAAGAAGCTTGATCACTCTCTATAATTAACTATATACAGGTGAAACAAGGAAGAACTGTGAGTGAGTGTGTGTGACACTGTCACTTCATATCACAAATGGAGTGTAAGTAACCTATTAGACTAAATTACTAATATATACCGAAAACTCACGAGAGCGATGACTCGTCATGTGTGTTGTTATTAAAGTGTTTTCCCTGATTCCTTCCATATACATAAAATAAAGTAACACAAAACACAACTGTCCGACGTGTGTGTGTGTGTGAATAATAGTGAAGTGTGTTGTGTGCACACCAAACCAACCAGCCAGGCAGGCAGGAGGAATATTTCCGTATAGAATTATTATTTATTCTCTTATATTGCTGGTCTGAGAACTGTGAATATGTAAGAATGTGTCTAGTGTGTATGAATTTTCATGTGTGCGGAGTGGACTTGCCACTGTGAGGAGCACTGCCGTAACATTTTTAACTGTACACTCAACACTCTGACTGTCTTTCTGGTGTGTCTAAAATGTATGAATTGCTCACTCCAGCTCTCGCACTCTCGCACAACTTTTTCACCGAGCACAACGAGTCAACGAGATCAGCTGAATCGAATCTCGGGGAAAGAGCATGCGCTTCCATTCCTCATCGTTTATCTATATACGCTTTTCTTTCTCTACAGTCTTTGTCTCTCATCCTTACAAAATTTTGTTTAGTTTTAAGGACGAATAAGTCACAAAAGTCATATTTAATTTATTTTAATTTAATCTCAATTTTTATTTATTTTAAATTAAGCTTTAATCTTATTTAATTCATTTTAAATTCATCAGTACTAATATACAATCTATTGTAAAACGTATTGCAATCAACTGAACTAAAAAATGCTCAATATTGATTTTAAACATGATGTATTTAATTGTTTACAAAATACTCTTAAATAATATTTCAAGTAATTTATAGATTATATTAATTGATTTAAAAAAATTCATTTATTTTAAACAGTATTGAATTAATTGCATACATTTAAGTATTCCTTCATAATACTTAATTCATTTTAAATATTTAATTTATTTGAAATAATAATGATTATTTTTAAACATTAAATTTATTTTAAGTAATAATGATTTATTTTAAACAACATATTTGAAACAATATTTATTAAATTAAGAAAAAATAATTGATTGAAAATAATATATAAGCTTCATTTTAAATAATACGTTTAATTTATTTTTTATTTGAAAAGAGCATAGTATTATGTAATAGTAAACTCAATTTCATTATTTTGAAATCGTATTTTAATTGTTTGCATGGTATTTAAGTAATTTTAATAAATTAGAATAACATTAGATTCCGAAATTATTATGAGATTTATGCCAAAAACCAAAGCATATTATTTTCATTTCTGAGTTCTCGTCTCACAATACAATGTCACAAGCTTTCTGTCTTTCTTTCTTGTCTTTTGCTTTGAGAATTCCTGTGCGCTTGTTATTTTTGTTATTAATGTTCACGTATATTGATGCTGTGGAGCGAATATCTTAATTAATTACTAGCAAGCATTTTCACACTAATTGGCGAATTTTGTTTGTTGATATATGCTGTATGTGTACATAGGTATATAATAGTACATCCGGATTTTTAAATATTTCTTTCCACGCCAGATTTGTTATAGATGTGTACGTATGTATTGTATATAAGTAAATATAATATAAATATGATAGTGTATATAAGTACATATGAGCTTCTCTTGAATGTTAAATGAGAATCTGGAACATTGATAGTTTGGGAAGAACAAAATTAAGCTTATCGCCAGTGTGTAATATTTGCTTTTAATTACGCTTATCTGGGAATCTGGGGACGTGTTTACACAATTTATTATTTCACAAGATTTCTACAAATATTTTGCATGTGCATGTATAGGAATAAGTATATATATGATTTCCAAGTATTTTACGGATTTTGTACCCCAAAATCATCACTGTGAATATCTTGATTATTACAGGATTAGGTATATATATGTACTGTTTGTTTACTTTATGTTTGTTTGATCTGATATTTAAATATTCTTTTATCTTGTGGACGTTGACGAATAACCCGAAATGTACAAAAGGGAAAGGGGTTGCAAGGCTAAGTAGCCTGGCTGCTTTCCAAGATTGTCACGTTGCATTCCGCATGACATATGGGTAAGTAAGTGTGTATGTACCGGAAATTCTAATAAATTTTTAAGTGCAAAGTGCAAATAATAAGAGAGTGTGTGTGTACATAAATCCTTCACGAAATATAATCTTTGCTCCTCCATTTATTATAATCAAATGTGTATTGTACACACTCCCGTGCATGCATGGCTGACGGAAAAATGCAATTAATGTTTAGTATATATACGGACACAATCTTCAAAAGGTACATATACGGGGTAAGCTAATCTCCAATGTTATATAATGTAAACATGCATGATATTGTAAACTTTATTTTTATTCTCTTTCCGAAAACACATTAACATTATTAAAGCCAATGCCAGGAGGGCAATTGATAAGATAAGCAGCTGCAGCGTGCTTGACATTCTTTTAGAAGATGGAGCAAGTGCTATAATAGTTCATGGAATATACATAATAAACAAGGATGTAAAAGATTATTAAAGGATCTTTCAAAGTAAATACGCCTACCTCAGCGTAAGCCCAAAGGTTTTATTGTCAAGCTCTCTTAAATCCTGTGACTGTGACACAGTTTGTTCCAGCACATGCAATAGGACTTGGAGCTTCATTACTTCCTTGAAGGCAGAACTTATGTAATCCAAAAAAGCAGTCGGAATTTGCATTTCATGGTCGATATACTCAAGTCTCTTTGCCATTTGCTAATAATAGGAGCTTCCAAATATTTTGGAACACACTGAAGCTTGTCATTGTCATGTATAGGAGGCTCCGGTCTCGAATAAGCAATCAGCTTGTCATATGTGGAAACCCCCGAATAAGCCAAAGCTGCTCCTGTAAAAGTTGTATTAGAACCTTCGAAATTAAATATGCAAGCTTTTCAAGTCTCCGTAATACTAAGAAGCTCTGAAATTAAATAAGCGAAGCTTGTCATGTGAGTCTCGGAAACTCCGAATGAGAATATACGCTAGAGTTCGAGCTTGTCATTGTATCAAGAACAAGTAAAGTAGAATAAGTGAAATCGTTCATCAAAGAACCTCTGACTTTTAGAAAACGCTGCAAAGTTTCATGTTAGAACCCCCGAATAAGCCAAGTTGGTCATACCAGAGTCTCCGAACCACCATAGCGAAACAGGTCACATCCGAATCGCAAAACGCTGAAGCTTGTCATATGTAACTGTTTGAGCAGGAACTCTCGGAATTAACTTATCGACCATGTGCTACCAATGCCCAAATCAAACGTTTTCTAGTAATAACTAAAATGGGTTTTATAATGCTCCTCGATAAAATTTCTTACATCAAAAGCGGTCAATGAACATGGAACCATGGGGCTCATATATTCAACACGCTCTATCTCCCAAATAAATACTCCTGTGATCAATATTACTTATTGTTAGTAACAAGCCTTAAAAATTATAACAATAAAGCTTTGGAAGTATAACAATCTCCCCCAAAACAGTATTTATACAGGTCTAAATCAAGTTGAGCATAGATGAGAAACGCCACAGCGACATCCCCCTTTATGGTCATCTCGTTAAATAAAGTGAGTTCATCCTGCAAATCTCAGCGGATCTGCTCCATTCACTTTGATGACATGAGTGCGGGCGAAAAATCACACGTGTACATAACATATCCTCTCACCTTCCGTATATACATATAACGCACCTTTAGTTCATATAACAAAATAAACCAAATGCTTAAATTTAATTACAATAATGTAGCGCATATATTTCTGTGTAATTGGGAAGTAGTTTTTACATTATTATGAGCTATATGAGCCTTGGCCTTTATAGAGATACATACTTACATACGGGGTTATAAGTATATTATATACATATATTTATACCTCTATGGGCTACAAATAATACTTTAAATATTTAGTATAAACTTAAACATTGGCTTACATATATTTAGTTATACCTACAAATGCTTACAGGCTATATCTCCTTTGTGGGGATAGCTGGATATAATACAGAATTGTATTTGTGTATAATATACAGGAAAGGTATTATGGGGACAGACAATTGAATTGGCGAGTTGGTAGTCCTATACCGGAAGTAATCTGGAATGAGCATAATAAGAAGAGGAGCAGTTCGCAGTACTTATTGTGCTCTCAACAATCTATGTTTAGCATGTGATTTTCAGGCAGTGTCTATATTGCAAACGAGACTGACGATGAGGCTGACAGGTGAGCATTATTGTATAGTATGGAAGAGGTGTATCTGTCAAATCTCGGCGGAAATATCCTATTTTTTATGTCCCCATAAGCAAAATCTTGGTTGTTGTTCTACCAAAAGCGTTTTGTATATGTATCTGTATTTGTATCAACATCTGTATAGTGGATAAACCCTGTATGTACATCCATAAACACTACAAGTGCATATATAAACATTGCAAGTACAGGTATAAACATTGCAAGTATGTACATATATAAACATTGCAAGTATGTACATATATAAACATTGCAAGTATGTACATATATAAACATTGCAAGTACATATATAAACATTGTAAGTGCATAATATAAAAATTGTAAATGCATAATATAAACATTGGATATGTACATAGCAAGTATATAAGTTTGTATTAGCATGGAAAATCTAATGCGAGATTACTAAAATCCAAAATGCAAGGATTTTATGCCCCTAAATTCTATATAGTAACCTGACATGTTTTCTCCAACAATTTTATGTGATGCCGTGCTGTCATGACACACGGAATGGAGTTCCTCTGTATTATCCTTTGCATGTCGCTGAGAGCCCCAGATTTATAAAAGGGGGAGGTTAAGTTGACTGGAAAATAAACACTTCATCACACTGGCACGTCCCTCTCGGTACGGTACCCAAGTATGCGTATTTATGACGGACCCACTATAATACTGTAATGCGAACGTTCCTTTTATTGATTAAATCCTAACAAACAATCATGCAAAAGGAAGGAGACCAGCAGACAGGTGTATTGATTGCAAAGTTGAGGTAAAAACAGTCCGAATCTCCAAGCGACCGTTGCTTCACTGTGCATACGATTTAGTACATGGAATTGTATAGTATACACAGGATTTATTGCATGCCAAAGAAGGAAATATTTGGCTTTGGTGATATAGAGGAATTTTTATTCCTTTTTTTTCCATCCCGTGCATAATCATTAATCGCTTTCTAAAAGGATCCCTCTGCGTTCCCCTGTCCAAAACCTTTTTAGTCCGGTATTGCCATTGTCCAGGGCATAATATCCGATTTCTAATGGTGGTGACATAGTTGCTTGTAGGTTCTTAGCCCTGTCGTAGTTATTCTCCCTTCGTTTACAGTTGCCCTGGTTAAATGGGAATATTGTTGTGAAAAACGTGTGGAATGTGCCAGAGCGGCATGTAATTAATCAGCAACTGGAGCAATGAGTCGTGACATTGCTAATTGCAGCCCAACCACATTTGTGTTACTTTTGAGTTGCTTTTGTGTCAGCTCTTTGGGTATGTTTATTCATTTATTCGTAATAATATTCTGGTAATAATTTAATACGAAATAATGCATAAATTAATAATTAATCAAAATAAATTAATTTTATTGCTGGAATTTTGTTTTCATTATATGTAATCTACTTGTAAAAATAATTTACAAATATATTCACATTATAAAATGTATCTTTATTACACAAAGGTTTAATTTGTTATAAAAATGTTTTAAAATTTTACCAAGCCGTGCAACAGTCGCAGAACTGAATTTTATAAATTATAATATAATTAACTCCAGTTTCGCCTATTTTCTCCGTCAATTTGCAAAACTCCAAAAGTCCTTGATTAGCATGGAATTATACGGATGACTGACGCAGCAACAATGGAAATGGCTATTTTTCCTATAAAACGGATACAAAATTGAGAATATAAGTAGTGTGTTGTTGGTTCCTAATTTTTATTCGTTTTCAAGGCTAATAGCGCAAAAGTTAATACTGCATCAATCAAACCCAATACAAGTCGTAGTCATGAACCCTTCAATTAAACTTGCATGTTGCACGTACATATAAATCAATTACGAATCTTGTTTATTTATATGGTGAGGCCCTATCCCAGCATTTATTCTATAGGAATATTTTTTCGGTCACGGCTCATTGAGGGATAGAAACTTTATTTCACCGATGATATGTATTGTATTTGCCTCACTATACAAATAAGATAGTAAAAGCCATCTAAATAATTGATTATTTAATTATCGTAAAATTAATTAATTAAATTTAAGTGTAAATTCACTAAGATTATTATTAAGGGTCATTATAGGGTAAATTCTATAGATATTTCATGAATCATATTTTTAAATCCTTTATTTCCTTATAATGTTAACTGTTACATACATTTATTATATATGTACATATTTAAGGAGTTGAACATGCATAGCTTGATTAAGTAATAAAAGAAACGATTACGTAATTTAGCCAGCAATCAGTCGATCGATCTTCCAGAGTTGGAACGAGACGGGGATCATCATGCCTCCACCTACAAATCTACTGTGTACTTGAGTCCTCTCCGAAGACAATATAAGTACGTTTGGAGAACTTTATTTAATTTTGTTTTATTATTAATTTAATTATTTTATTTAATTATTTTAATTGTGTTATTTAATTATTTATTTAATTATTTTATTTAATTTTTAAATAAAATTTAACTTTTTAATTTAATTTTTAAATAAAGTTATAATTTTTTGTTTAATTTAATTTTTGTAATAATAATAAATTAATATTTATTTATTGATTATTTTTTTAAATATTGATTTTATCATTGCAGCTTAGAGGATTTCTTGTGGGCCGGCTCAGGGGATGGGGCTGAAAGCGGGGCCAAAGATGGCGGTTTGGCGTGGGACGATGGAGCGGCGATTGGTGGGGATTTGACAGACGCTGTTCGAATAACGAAAACTATGGTGCTGTTCAAGACGGTGCTGACAACGATTTATCCTGTGGAAATGACTCCCACGGTTTTAATTTCATCCATAAGTGCCACTCCAAGACTAGTAAATATTCCTTCCGTCCATACATCCCCCAACTCTGTTTTTCAATCTTCCGATTATGCAACTATGCTTTATCCGTCTCAAACTATTATTCAAAGTTCGCCAAGTTTACAATTAACCTCGCCTTTCCCTGATGTAGCCAAAACTCCTGAGCCTGGCGGACAGGAGCCTCCGAGCACCAATTCCAGTGCCATTAATCCAGCCGAAGCTGCTGATAGACGTTATTGGGTCCAGACGATTATCAAAGCTAACAGTTCTGTCTTGCAGGCCCATCCGCTCTTTCAAGGGGTCATGCAAAAGAATCTTGCTAGAATTTACGCTGCTGCCTTTAAACGTCATCTTATGTCTTCATTAGGAGTTTTACAGGCTAAGGATAGTAATAATAATCAGGAAAGCTTGCAGAGAGTCAGAAGAGCTTCGTTTTTTGAGAATGAAAATGAAGACTCGGAATGGCTCTACCCAGGTGCACAATTTAGTCCCAGCAGATTAAAATCCCTGGCTACTGCGACTATGAATGTGACTGTGTCAATCCTCAATGTCACTGAAAACAGTCAGTTATCGCATCTCAATCTCAATTACATCGTGTGTGCGGAAGGAAGTCCTGTTCCAGCTGCTTCCGCCGTTCAGGATCTCAAACTTGTCTCGAAGCAGGAAATGGAAAGTGAAATCGGTTATGAAGTTATTAACAAGGCGGAAGGTGGAAATTAAAAATATAATTAAATTACTTAAATACACTTTAATAATTCCGAAATTACTAAAATAAACTTTAGTACTTTCTTAATTACATAAATATGCTCATAAATAATTTCGAAATTACTTAAATGAGCTTATAAATATTTTCAAAATAACTTAAATAAGCTTAAATACATACTAAAGTACCTACTTGAATAGGCTTAAATACTTCACAAATTAGTTCTATTACGATTATTTAATTGATTTGCAGCTCTGGTAGCAAGTCCTTTGGTAGTGCCAAGGACGGAAACGGCCACATCTCCTTGGTTGATCGTGGCTCTCACAACAATAGTCCTGATGGTCTTTCTTTTGCTTGTAATTATGTTTATGGTATGGAAATGGAAGCACAATCGTCTCGGTGACCAAATCATCACACCGGCAAGACCTCTGTCAGGTATTGAAGGGGGCGTCGTCAACCCGGCTTTTCTGGGCCCACCGGTACACATTTTTACAGTCATGACCAAGAGTTAAAACCATTCGATTCGTGTAGTCTATCGCCCAAAAACAACTGTATATTTGTGTAGTAACATCTTTTTAACTCTTTTCTCTCTTATTTCTTTTCCCTTCTTGTTGAAACTTTCGGAGCAGTACCATGTATGCATTCTCTGAAATGCCCTCAAGCTTGGTTTGGCCCAGTAAAAAGCCGCTTGCATAATGCTGTTTGAACATTCTCTTTAGTAATTATATGTAGGATCTTGTAGCAATAAATATATACCTATAGTTCTTTTATATAGTTTAGGATTAATCGTGGGTATCCTCTAAGGATATACATTGACTGATTGTTAGTATGTATTATGTTACAGTAAGGTCGACTTTGCCATTTTACTTTATGCTTCTGATGATCTTTATAGCAGTAATAATATTCTAATCAATTACTTTTTAAAACCATTGCATGTAAGTTTTAGTATCTACTTCTTTCTATGACATTGAGGCATGTTTTATGAGTTCTGTAAACTCATTTTCTCTTTGTCATCTTATTAAGTATTTCTGTAGTTGAGCTACTTGGTGATGTGTAAATTTGGTATTTTTGCATGGTAAAAACATTTATGGGAATGGCAAAGACGATATACAACTATTTGTTGTGAGGCTTAATATTAATGGATGCCTGTTTTTAGCTAGGAATATGAATATTGCTTATTTTATAAAATTGTAAAAATCTGGGAATGCTCATTCAAGCTTGTTTTTTTCCAGAACCCTACCGAACGATCGGGAGCGCGTCATGATTTGTCCACAATTATTTCTAGCACATGCACTTTACACCAGCAGCACGTGAAGGAGTCACAGGAGAAGCGCTTCTCCGCTAGTTCCATTAAGAAACGAGAAGATCAAAAGCGGCTGACATCCGAATTGAACACTCTGCTTAGTGACAGACGAGGTCATCCCATTCCAGTTGAGGTATCCCCCGACCAGGGCAGTGGATCTTCGGATGGCGAAGACTTGGATGCGCGGAAACCGGGAAGGAGTTCATCAGTAGGATTAAGATCTTCTGGTAAAAGCGGAAGAAAATCGGTTACTCCACCTGCCAAGCATTCAGGCCAACCAGATTCCAAACATCCAGGTCAATTGGACTCCAAACACCCAGACCAGCTGGACTCTTCAAAGAGACGGAAGAGTAGAAGGTCGGATTCGGATGATTCGTCGCAAGGATCATCAAAAACCAAGCGTGCTATTCGTCAATATAAAGACATTCAGAAAGCAAATGTTTTCCCTGGTGCAATCAGTATTCCTAGCCTTGAAAGTTATTTAGAGGACAGCTCTACCAAAGGTGTGGACAAGATCACTTACGGAGATCTGGAGGTGTCACAGGAAGCTATAGCGAGACCAATCAGTGCCCACGCTCGCAAATTTCTCCCCAAGCATCCAGTTGCCAGTAGTTCGGGGAAAAAAGATAAATTAGTAAGAAAGAAAGAAGGTGATGTTCACCAGGGAACTTCCAGAAACGAATTACCTGAACTCACCAGTGGGCTCTCCGACGAGTCCCCTGACGACACCAAAGGTCCAGAACTTGATCGGGACTTAACAGAAAGTACTGAAGATGTCCACTCAACTTCACAGAGACGTCCACCTACTGCCGATGCAGAGGTACAAACACCCACGCGACGTTTTCGACAACGTCAAAATAGGAGAAGCCAACCTGATTCAACGGAGTCTTTAATTTCTACTGAATCCGAGGAAATAATACACATTGATTCTATGTCTGGGGACAGCAATCCGATGGGGAAGATGCGCAAACGTTTTCATCAATTTCTAGATGAAGCCTTTAACGTCATTGGTAAACTTTAAATTGCATGCTATTCGTTATATTTATCATTAAAAAATGAATAAATCAATAATTTTGCAATATTTGCGTGTCTACAGGAAAGAATGATGACCAAGACCTGAAAAGGTCAAAGTCAGCCAAAGTGTCAGTCATGCATGAATTCGAAAGACGGGAAGTATCTCGTCCGTGGACATCTCGAGTAGTTCGTGAAGAGGCCTTGACACATTTACGCCCGAAGTCTGCTTCTCTCGGGCTTCCTAAACGGGCTTGGGCTTCAGCTAGCCGTGATCGCCGTTGCAATTCCGCCAAGTCCACCGCCTCCGCTTCCGGTTCCCTCCCTCAGCATCAGCAAAGTGGGAAAGCCTTTACAATTTTTGAAAAGCCGGACGACAGCGAGTCGGAGAGCGTTGAATTGTCGTCTACCGTCGTCCAAGCAGCCACAGAACGTTCACAAAATCCAAATCTAGTTACAAACCAACCTAATTTAAGTTCCTTCCAACAACCCGTCTTTCCTAATTATTCCCTCTACCCTGATGTCAGTGAACCCGGAAGGACAAGACCACAAGCAGGATCAGATCGAGCGGATCCCGCTGTCCCCCTGATTTTAGCGATAAAAGAAGAGATAAAGCGATTTGAAAAAGTCATAGTCCCAGATGAGGAAGTTCCGCGTTCATCTGGCACTTGATTCAATCCCAATAAATGGATTCCACCAGTATACTTCTCTATATATGTAATGTACAACATACAAATCCTGATGTCATTTATCCCTGTGAAATATTAATGTGTATGAAAAATATCTTGAAACAGCTATTTTCCTTTCAGTATTTTAATGTCTTGAATTTTGTAAAAGCCGGCAATCAACCTCAGGTGTAGCTGATCTTTAGAATAGACATAATATTAATTCTCAAACCATTCCGTCCGACACGTTTAAGGAACAACCTCAAGGAATAAATGAGCTAAATATAATCAAAATAAATATATATGAACATTTTTCTCATGTGTGAGCATGTTAGTTTATGTACTAATATAAGGTCTTTTAAGCCAAGACTACATATTTCAGATTTTTTCGTTATTTTAACTGCCGCTAATGTCGGCATCTGTTTTTATTTGTGGTGCTTGTGTTTTTACATTTATAGTTTTAGCTTATTTAAAAAAATATTAAATACTTTATTTAAATGATTTATCGTGGACAATGTCATACACAAAATAAAATATTATTCAGCAGAAATCCTGTATTTATTTTTATTAATCCCCATAATCTATCACTATTTAAAAAACTTGTAAAAATTACCAATTTAACAGCATAACTAAAACATGTATATTCCCTCTAATTAAAGTCTAAAATTTTAAACCGCCATCAGTTTTTACGTGGGTTCCAAAAACAAAATAAATTAAATAATAAATAACTCTTTCTTGAAATATTCATCCTTCGAATAGTTTCTTCAAACCACTCAATGAATCACAACGAAATTTCTCGCAATTATTGTCCACTGTCTTGCTTTCGCTCTTCAAAGTCGCTCCCCGCTTTTTACCACTTGACCGTCGGGAAAATAGATAGTTGGATATTCTGGAAAGTACCAACAAATATTATTATTAGTATTATTATTACCAGAACTGGTAAAGATGAAAGTTTGAAATTAAAAAAAAAGTTCAAGACCATGTCACTCACAATGAGTCAAAAATAGAAATATGGTTAATTTCACAAGAAATGCGTGCAATACATTCGTCGGATGACAAGATTTTATGCGTCAGTTGGGTTGTATTCTTCCAAAATCCGGTAGGTGATGATCGGTTGCAAGCCACGATTAGAGGAATGTGAATATGGTAGATTAGAAGACCAATAGCAATGGCTACTGGCACTAAAACCAAAAGTCCTTTCAGGGCTCCGACAGCCGTGATGGTTGATAATGATGCGAACCAGCCCTTGATTTTTGTCCAGTAGTCGCTCCAGGTGTCTTTGGAAAAAGTGATATTAATGTACTTACTTTATTTATTGTTATTATTATTAAAGTTGTCACGGGAGTGCTATAGAAACGAAATACAATGACCGCCATCTGTACGTTAAAATCTACTATAGTTACACCGGAAGCGGAATAACAAAGTAACATATCCTAAGTAAATAAATCATTTAATTAACTTAATAAGCAACTTAATTAACTAACTTAACTAACTTAATGAGCAACTTACTTACCTAACTTAGTAACTTACTTAACTTGGTAAGTAACTTGATTAACTTAGTAAGTAACTTGATTAACTTAGTAAGTAACTTGATTAACTTAGTAAGTAACTTGAT
>JAQGAK010001471.1:0-31913 GCA_034696945.1 Lipothrix lubbocki | reverse complement strand
TTTGACATTTACCAATTTTTGAAACAATTTTCCTGTTCAGAAGCACAAGCGGAGTTTCATAAATTCGAAGTAAGATTGTAACTTTGCCACTTACATGGAGTGATTTATCGTTTTTGAACCGCTTTTATCCAGTTAAACACTCTCGACTCTGTGCCAGTACCAACAACAAAAACATGCAAACGAACAATAAAAGTAAAAAAGAAATAAAAATCTGAAAACTAACAGTCAATGAATGCTTATTGGTGTTTTTATTACAAAATTTTACTGCTTTTGCTCTGTGTTCAAACATCGTTACGTCAAAAAATATGGAGTTGAATGATGAGCCCACCTACTGAGAAGATTGAAATGCAAAAAGCAACAAGAATTAAATTACTTATATGTGTCTGCAAATACGGCAAATACATAGATACAGTAAATCACGAGTATCAACAAAAATGTACTTTCACCTTTTAATAACTGTAGTCAAAATGCTCAATTGTTACTTCAAAATAAAAGTACTCTTGATACAAACAATCCTTCCGATTAGATGAAATATCTAAAAAAGAGTTTCTTCTTAGTCATTTTGGTAGTAAAGTTATGGTTAACACAAATGTCCAGATCATTTTAATTTGAGTTCATTCTTATATTGAAGCATGCATTGACAACCGGCAGAAGATAAAATTCATTAATTCATTACTTTAGGTTGGTACAGACAAACGCTCTAATGCAATATTGAGTACACTCACTCATGCAAAATTAACATTAGATTACACATAAATACATTTTGGTATGATTGTCGTTTAATGACACCTAATTTGCTATCTCTTCCTAAAGCTGTCGAAATCATTTCAGTGATTGCATGTGCACAGTGCATTCTGCCTTCAATACAGAAGCACATTTTACTCCAGCACTTTTGTTTACGTCATGGATTCTCGCTTCCACAAAGGAGTAAAGCCTCCATAGCATACAGTAGTGCGATATTGCGGGACGAGGAATCTCAAATTAATGAACCTCAACAACGAACAAAGATTTTGTGCCCGAGCGGTATATTGTTACCAGTCACAAAAGCCCTTCAAGTTTCGAGAGTAATATGGATTACATAATTTACTACTTACACATTATATGAGAGCCTGGCACAACTACATTACATTATACTGTAAGGATTGAACTAAATAGTAACAGTGCCAGCTAATGTATGTATATGGTTAAACATACAATCCTCTATATCGCTCATGTTCAACGCCAGAACTTTGAACCAGGAACACTGGCGTGGTGCAATGGCATTTAATTACAACAACGTACCTTTTCAGGCACTTTACAAAGGTATTTAGATTCACCATTCACATTCACTAAAATGATGAAAAGGTATATACTTACTATAATAAATGAAAGGGAAATGTAAAAAAAATAGTAGAGCCTGCTAACAATCCAGTTTGTTCCCGCATTTGTTTTATTACTCGGCAAAAGTTGTTTGCATTAACTAATTTTACCTTGTGTATAAAACAAGGGGCAAGGATGAAAGTACAGAAGAAACGAAATGAACATGTGTGCTAAAGGCAAAAACACAATAATGTAGTGAAACAAAGTAAACATGTTCCCGTTAAAACACTCAAAGCGTATCTGCAAAGTCCTGTTGTAACACACACTACACATATGTCCAATGGAAACATACACGCGAAATCCCAGTGTCTACATGACATTTGCATTTATTTTATACACAATATGACTGATTCCTTGAAAGCTAAAGGTTGTAATGTGGGCAATTAAAGCTGGGCCAATTTCCCTTTCACTGAATCGTAAACCGACACAAAGGTAAACACAACCGTATGGTATTTCGTAATGGTAGACGGCAGCTGTAGACATCGTTAGATTGATTTTACGAATATATGTTCAACTCTTTCGCTTAGGTATGCCTTCCAGTCGACTAAGCACAAGGTCATAAAATTACTCCCTGGGTGAATATTCTGGAAATATCTACACCTTACTGTTCCTTGGCTTGTAGAATGTACAAATTTATTTTATGATTATATATGTAGCTGTACGTTTGACTGTAACTATGTATGTTAGATTTGGCACGGTGGATGGTTACGTATCCTTAACACTGTAGATGATTACATACCCTTAATAGTGTAGATACTTAAGTGTCGTAACATTTAATATTGGAATCTTACGTACCTCTAAACATTGATAATCTATTACACTTAAGATGTTTATGTATCTTATTGAAGATTCTGGACAGTCTACGGCCAGATTTGGGTAAAATACTGGAAGCTGCAAAAACGGTTGCAAAAATTTGTCCTGCCTTTTTTCATCCTCCACGTTTTCATTCTCAGAGCCGTTAAAAGTTACACTTGAATTGAATTAGATTACTTAAGAATTTAAGAGCGCCAGCAGACTTGAAACCGAAGTTGTAATAGCAGGACTTGTAAGTCACCAGCTGTACCTTTTCAGAGGAGCCCTCGTAAAATATAAAAAATTCAATCTGGTTATCTGATCGTATGCACGTACACGCGCTCATGTACGTACCTTAATTCTTCCACTGTGTCCTTACAAACTACAGCAGAGTCTACAACATCGTCGGGCAGGCCGATGATAACGTAAGACTGACGATACTGTAAGACCTCCGATTCAAAACCAAAACACGAAATGGCTCAATTTTCCAAACATAGAAGAAGCCGTCTTATCTCTGGAATCGACTAAAGTGCCAGCTTGCAGCTATTATATATTAATTTTCATGAAAAATTTCCCAAGAGATAAAAAGTATCAAGTAGGGCTTCTCTCCTATGCAACAATTTATGCCCACGAAGAGAGGTTGTTCTACCCAGGAATAAATTCATAGCGTAATATTGGGCAACGGGCCAAATTATTATTGCGATATATAATACTTCCAGAGTATTTATATAAAGCTTGCATCAAGTTAAAAGCTTTCCTCCCATTTCGGCCATCCGGCTGGATCAACCCAATGTCGGATAGCATGTACAAACAGATCGACTTCCCGCTGCTTTTCTTCTCATCATCGCCTATGTGTCCAAAAATTATGAAAAATACACTTCCAACCGTTATTACAGCATGATCGTGGTATACATTAACAGGTTCACTATGCCGTGATTGAAATCATTCTTATCGTTAGTTATTGGAATGGTTCCCTTGCCTTACAAAAATCTAGGTAATAGTTTCTGCAACCCAAATCATCAGTTTTCAGTTTCCGAATCATCACTGAATTTAATTATCAAGACTCTAAACCTCGGTACGTTAACCCCAAAATTGAAAAGCTTTGATAACTAAATATTTAATTAAAACCTTGCTCTATTTTTTGTGAATACCAATGTCGCATTTCTGAATATTTAATACATTAAGGGAGTAATCCAATATAACTTCTTTATATATCTGCAATTTGAAGTTTTAAGCTTTATTGCTGTCGAATCGAATTTCCAAATTTCTCAAAAGTAATTGTTCCGACTCTGAGTGTGTTTGAAACTTGATCATCATCGTTTATAAATTTTCCAGCAAACGAGCATTGCATTACTCTTAGAAGTTTATACAATGAGCAGGAATCTTTGTCAATCCCAATATACAGTTCAAGCCTTAGTGTTATAAAATAAATGTTTCCCTTCTTTCGTAACAAACCAGTACACGCGCAAAAATTATGTATGTTGCAAAAATATAAAATTTATACTTGATATTACCATGCTCTAGATTTTACCTTGACGCTGGAAGCAAGCTTAGCGTATGAATAAAAAATACGGGAGCCAATCTTTGAAATGCATTTCCAGAACTGCACCATGAAAGTATCAATAAAACCCGAGTATTCGCTAATGGAACGACCACCACCACCAAGATCCTTCTATGATTTTTCAAGGCTGACAGTCGGGTTGACTGAAATGGACAGATTACTTGGATTACAGTAGGTTTTACTCCGCGATTGTGCAATTCCTTTGAATAACAGACCAAATTGTATTCTGAAGCTCGTGAGATCCCCTTGTAGTCTACACGCTTATCTCATCATGCTGCTGCAATACCATCATCATGGAGGATGCAAGTTATTGCGCTATCTATTCGATAGTCCTGTATATCTTATATTCAAAGTCTTTACACGCCCGGTGCATTATATAGTCATGTATTCCATAGCTATAGACCAATGCAACTGAAGTGAGAGTACCGCACAACAAACCACAGAGGAGCAAATCAACTTCATACCAACTTTAAAATCCGCAAACTTTTTGAAATACATACATAATACTAAAGATAACACATGTTGTTATGTGAATAAGGCTTTATGTATACTAACATAAATGAGAGCACGTACAGGTTACATTTTGTAGTATCAATGGTAACTACACATGTTAAGGTAGCATCTACTGACATAATAATATATGTATCTTCCTGTGCACAAATATACATATCTACATACAGTATTTACCTTGTTTTAGATAAGACAACTTCGATCTATTTCGTTTTCTCTTGAAAATTGGTTTCTGAGTTTATTTGTAAAAGAAGATTCCCTATAGTATTTTTGGCAAAAAGAGAGAAAGCTAGTCAGACAGAGAGAAGGAAGGGATAGATGTGAAAAAAGATGCGGGTCGAAACTAGTGCAGGAAAATGCCAACCAAGGTGTAAAATCTACAGGAAAAGTGGTGAAGAAAGCTTCATTATCAACATAGTGTTCCAGACCACTACATGTTATATACGTATGTGCTCATGTCAGGGTTCTTTATCTAACATCAATCCGAGTCTATTTCTCAGCTCTTTCTTTTTCTATCATTCCAATGGAGAAAGTGCGAGAGAAAGAACAATCTTAGTCCTTTTACACACCAAGGTGTATCATCATGTAAGCGTGGTGTATTGGGTAGTATTTGAAATACAAGTTGTACTACATAATAATACTGTACGGATACTTTGGACCAATGACTTGTACGGACTGAAAGCTGCATCTGACTGGAAGGATAGAGAGAATTATGTGTATGCTAGCAATGTGAATCCAAAAACACCCAAACTACGGAATGATACCTTAGACCAAAAAGAAGACTTGATGCGGTATTTCCTCCCATCTCGACAGTTTCACTCTTCCTTTCACTCAGTCACTTCGCATCACATCAAATGTTTTCCCCTCTCGATCTTTTCTGATCCTCTTTTTTCCTCATTTTACTTGCTTCTCTTTCAACTCTGTTCATGTTACATAAGTATTCCAGCCTCTTTCTCCTCCAGATACACAATATAGAGCTCCCCTATTGCTCAAAACTCCATACAACTCTAACCTTATATACAGATTCTAACTACCATGGAGACTTCTCATCGTCAAAGATACTACAAGCCATCATCTGAAAATTCTCTCAAGTATTGGCAACGTACTAACTAGACTAAAACCAAACCGCACGACTTCCCACTGTAATTTAATGTAGCTTTTCTTCTGACTTATCTATTCACTACAGAGCTCTTTTTTCCTCTCTCTGAATACATCTTACCAGATGGAAAGCATTAATGTAACTCACGTTCACTGCTTTAACTGTCTCATGGATCTTCCACACATTTCAATACATGTTTACCTGGAAGCTTGCTGGAACTTGCACATCATGCTTGTGCGGACAATTAAAATAGCTAACAAAAACGGAAACAAGCTTCACAGCATCATCTTCTACAAAAATAAACAGCTACAAGCCAAATGTTAGTTCACAGGCGGTGGAGGTTCGATTCAGCAAGAAAAAGTAAAGGTTGCATTAAACGACAATTGTATGAACAATTAAAATACAGATGGAATAGCTTTTGACAAGATCATTAATTGAACTTGGTTGTCCACAAAACCTCATTGTAGTATTTTTATATACTTAGATACAGATATTAATGATAGTAAACGTTCAGGCAGTTTTTGTTCTAATACTTTCGTACACATACACAATCACTACCCATACAGTTTGATTGCCGAATAGCATAGAATATGGATCCCACTAGACATTTGGGGAGTGAAGCTTGAAGCTCTTGTCGAAATTTAATTAGCGGCTTTTCGTATCAACCAAGTGAAAGTGCATTTAATTATTTGCTCCACAAGAGACATGCTCTGCAGCCGGGAATGATTCCCTAATGCAAATGGCTTCATCTATAGAAAAACTAATCCGAAGTGTCGTATAGCTGTATAGATGCTGTCTGTACATGACACAAAAACATAATTTGACAAAAGGCACATAAATAAACACATTGAACAAGTTATGATGTAAGATCTTCACGCGCAGACAGTGCAGCAGCAAGACTGCAAACGTTAAACCGAAATACATTCTGCTACACAATTTTCATGTTATATGTAGATATCCATCTATGTGTGCAACACAAAGCATACAGACGTTGAAAGTTGAAATACAGGTCTCCAATAAATATAAATATTCTCACATTTCTGCATCTTTGCATAATTACTAGACCAACAAGCACGAATCAAGCATCCCTGCCGACAGCTGAAGCAACACGACATATACGTGCCAATCGTCAGAGCACAAACGCACTAGGATAAAGATGTATATAGCTATATACATAGTAAAGATACATGAACTAAATAAATGCACAAACTCCGAGCAGATGAGCTAACATTTCCTCCGAACAAATGTAATAACATTGTGTGGCAATATGACAACTGACAGGATGAAAGTTGCCATAGGAGGGCGGCAGAAGGTACATATACATCGTCCTAATTTCCTTTCAACGTACGATGAAAAGAACAGAATTTATTTATCACAGCTGTCCCCACATTTCCCAAACTAAAGATAGCTGGTAGCAGAATCTGTATACACATAATTATGTATATCTAATTATACACATATAGTAGTAAAGGCTTGACAAACTACTGTCTCGGCTTCTCGAGTAGCTAGACCTACTAGCTAAGTATTTCATGCAATTTGCACAAAATCCGTCTACTCTTCCGCAATATTTGGTTGCACATCCGGCATGTTTGATTGAATATCTTTTACAACCCAACTAAATACAAGAACTATCACTTGTCAACATATTGTTTTTATGAATTATCAGTAACAGCCTTGTGGTAGCGTTACAAATTTTAATTTTCCAACGTAAACACTCCTGAAGCTACCCCAACTTGAAATCATAAGTCAAATATGGTAACATGCAGTTTGTCAAGGTATGTAACCCAAACATTTTTATTAAACAAACCTTGCTATATATTCTCAGTAACAAATTCAAAGAAAAATACTTCAAAAATTGCTTGAGTTGAATTGAAGGAGCCTTAAACATCTTTTACATTCTTTCTAAACTTTGTGTACTCATAGTTTCGACAAAACTCCTCTACTCAAAAAGTTTTGCTCTGACAGCCTCTTCTAAGAACCTGAATGGTCATTGAAAAGTGTGTGCACTACAGGAAAGTAAACCGTTGGTAAAAAGAGGTTTTGAAGAGTACAGGGTTTTCAGTTAACAATTTCTAAAGAAATATACTCTTCAGGCTCACTCTTCTCTTCTTTCCTTCTCAAAAAGAGAGAATGCATTGAAAATATGAATTCGAAAAATTATTTATGAGACTCAGGATGGGGAGAGAGAAAAATAGGAAGCCGTAGAGAAAAAAGGGAAAGTAAAAAAGGAAAGAATAGGTAAATATACGCTAATGGAAGGTATACAGACAGACCACAAGGATGCTCGTTTTTTAGCAGAACGTACACTACACTACTCAAGCATATATTAGTACAAGCTTTTCTTTGTGAGGATTTGAGTAGCAGTAGCTGTGAGTATGAACAAACAAGAAGGAATATAGAGAGGGACCTCATGAAAATTTACGATGTGACGGAAAACTGCTGAGATTTCCATCCTCCATTCCCTGGACGTACAGACTTTTTATTTTTCTTCTACGTAAACACACCTCGACCTATAAACCGTATATATTACACCCACGGTCAAAAGTAAGAGTTCATTTATATAAAAAACTAAAGAGTTCATGCATACGCAATATATAGGAACTCTTGTACTATATGAAATATATTACTTCTTGAACACCGGGATTCTTGTACATATAATATAAAACTAGAGTTCACCTATATCATAAATAGATATTGTATTTCAAAATAGGAGTTCATGTAGAAGGAGAGCAGTGTGCAGGAAGAAAACACAAGAAAATCCCTAGGATTCTAAAAAATGTAAATCCTACGTTGCAGCTTTAAATGATATTTGCATTAAAGTCCAATTTCTAATGGACGAGGAAAAGTCCGTGTGCAAACATCCTTTTGGCGAACGAGTTTATTTGAAATACTTTATTTGACACGATTGTATTTTGAATAGAACTATATTCATAAAAAGCAGTGGCTAACCTTCAACTCATCTTCATATCGTATAACTCTATAAGTACATATACTATTTTTCAGTTAATCCTAATTTCCGTTTGCATTAGGAAAGCAAATACTAAATCTAAAAATTATTCAATTTCTGGCAAATTGTTTTACAAAATGTTGGAATTTCTTCCGCTTCCCTTTCCCTATTTATCATGTTGCAGCATGCGAAAAAATTTGTCAATTTACATCGCATGACAGCTAAGTTATAAATATTGGTTTAATCTTCCTACGATTTTTGCTACCCCTATAAATATACTCATGCAAGTTCTCCTGCATATGACTATGTTAATGTTAGTAAGTTTGTTTTACAAATTAATGCTGAAATAATTTCCGTTTGTAACAAATATTATTTTTGACGGATTTTCAGAACATACAAATATTATTAGCTATTTCACAGTAAATATTTCCTTACACAAAGCATACGTATGATAAATAAAGCATATAGGACGTACTACAGATATATGCTTTGCTCGTACCACCCACTGGAGAGAAACATTAAAAGGGTCAACCAATATGATGATGTATTGCCTTAATTATTCCTTTAGGATCCGGTTGGCTTATAACACAAAAAAGTGTGTTGATGGCACGCTCTTTCAGGCAGTTGTGTAAACAGGAAGGTTGCTATATGTTTCAACATGAACTTATGCACTTACCAGTTACTATATGGTGTGTGGACTAGTTAAGCTAAAAGGTAACCAATTTGTTATTGTGTTTCAAAGAAAATCAAATACGTAAATAATACTGAGAACGGTTTTGGACCTAAAACCGTTATGTCCTATAGGAATATGAAATGGCATAATTTTCAACAGAAAATAATACCTAATATTGTACTGACGTTATGCACACATTGCTCACAACACATATTACTTTGAAAGTAAACATATTTTTAGTACTCAAATGAACAAATGGAGGGATTTCATAATTGCTAGTGTAAGTACAAAATGGATTTTAAGGGTTAATGCGTGGACGTAAAAATAGTTCATACATAAGTAATTTCATACTGTTACACAACGTACAACTTGAAAATAATATGCAAACACCAACAACAGCGTAGTTAACTTTGAAATGAAAGAACATGTGAAGTACTTTATAGCATTTTTTATCTGAGTCATTACAAGGCGGTAAAAAGACCATTAAGGAAAATTATTATCCATTATACAACGTTATACTTCTGAAGGCAGATTTTACATAAATGTGTGCTCAAGCACGCAAAATATGCAAAGAATTATTTCAAAAACATTGCGCGCGTGTATCTTCCAACTATGTACCTATAGGTGTATCTGTAGATATTAATACTCTACTTTAGTGTTCCCAGTGTGGGACAAGATGAAGTGCAGCAAAAAAGAGATAGTGAATAATGTCATTAGAGTTGAAACGACATCTAAATGCGATTGGAGCATATGGCGGTCTCATCTTCATATGTTCAACATCTATATATAGATATAGATAGGTATATATGGATGAAGTAGCTAGTGTAAGAATCATGTACGGAATCATCTGCTTGCATTTTCTGAATGGAGATTCATTCTCTAAATTACGAATAAAACATTAACTACATGGTGCATGAAAAGTTAAATACAGCGGGAAATGAGTGACTGTGTAAGTGTACGACAAGTGTGTTCTCTGATTCCTTAGACAATATCTCTTTGATGGGACAGTCCAATTACATTTCAGAAAGGGGGCACGTAAAGACCCATAATAATAACACACAAAACTGGGAAATGATTTACAAGGAGAAGTAAACTTTCTCTGTAACATCTCTGTCACAGAGTGAGTCCATATCATAAAAACTTTCATCTTCATTATCAAATGTTACATACTGAGACTAAATCTAATAATTCAAGATTTGGCTAGCTCCTCAAGATTTTTATAACTCACAGAAATTAAATTTATCAACTCCACACTGGCCCAAGGTTATTCAAAAGAATAAAAAAACTAACCTCTTGCACAGCACATGCTATTAAGCTGCGATTCTCGTCTTTTCGCCAGCCGCATAACTACTAACACAAACTATATGAGTACAAGATTTTACTCTGGTAAAAATTACCAGATCTTATTACTAGTATTATTTTATGTTTAAAATAATACTAGCAGAAAAGTATTTTAATTTTGAGTAATTCTGCTAGCGTCTTGTAAGAATTATATTTGCAATGAAAGTCTTTTACTGCGTAGCACTACCATGTCCAAAATATTCGCGCATAAGAAATTGAAATTGCAGATCACATCAGTATCTAGGTCAAACTAGTATACGTCTATATACAATTACATGTAATTATAAGAAATGTAAGTAGAAATGCCAGAAAAAAGTAGCAATAAAAATTTAGTAAATTCAGCGTAGAAACCTCCAGCTGACCTTTCAAGAGTAAATAATGCTCCGAGAATACAGAAGAGCGGAAGTAATGTCAAGACCAAGACATGAGAGCCGCGCCCTTCCACTCACCCATCCTTTTCTACTGAAAGTAAATAGTAGGTCCTTTTGGAAAGAACTGTAGATAAACAAGTGAAAAGGTTTGCTATGTTAGCACACATAATGTGTGTATAAAAGTAAGAAGAAAGGATAGTTTAACAGTCAGGAAAATACATTTGTAGTAGTACATGACTATGCGTTTGAAGTGTCCATCTTTACCTGAACGCGATTCAAGTAAATATACTTCCTATATGCGAGACTGTTCGGTGAGCTTCAGTTAAGCTTGTTACAGAAAAAGATTCTACAAGCAAGCATGTGTAACCAAGCAAACACATTTTCAAATGAAATGGAGCAAAAACAGTGGGTTATCCCATTTCTCTGCAGGCAATATCTATCTTGTCAAGCCCCCTGTTCTTTAGAAATAAGTTAGCATCATTCTTGGACATCACTATATATAAACATATAGTAGGTATTACTTGAAGATTTACAAGGTACATGTATCTGTCCAGGACGATCTGATATGTCTAAGTTCTATACTACAGGAACAAAAGTCAATTTCAATATTGGAAAAATGCAGCGAACATATCATGAGATCGCAGCAGACGAAGAAAACAAGCCCATAAAGGGAGCGGATTGGATGGCACGAGATATGAGATATATAGTAGAATGACTGACACGTCCAGTCAAGTCACTCATTCTTCACGCGAGCTTTCGGCTGACGCACATTCAAAATGAAAACTTGGCTTAGATTGCATTCTATCGGCCCTAACCATCTCAATCTTTTCCTCGTTTCCATGTATGACCATGATCGGCAAGGAGGGGAATGCACTAGAAGAAAACGGAACCGAAAAGAAAGGATGTATCGTTCAAGAGAGGAGAAAATGAATCAGGAAAAGGAGCCTGGCTTGAGAGGGTGAGGAGAAAAGAGCCGGAATAAGGGCTGAGTGAGATGGATGGACGGGTAGTCTGTTCGAGTTCACGTGTGTGTGTGTTTTTCATGTGGGCATAACTGAACGTTCATGTGCATGTAAATATGAATCCATGCAGGTATGTATTCTATGTATGCTTTAGAGATAGTGCAAGCAATATATAACATGCAAGTGAAATAGCTTTTGTAAGTATGCATATTAAAATACAAGGGCCTCGTAAGTATGCTCAAGTAGAAAACCTCGTGGTAAGTCTAAGCACAAAACCTTGCAAGTATGTTCAACATAAGGAAAAAGAGAACCGTGCTTAGACTTAAGTGCAACTATCTTGTAAATATAAGGAACTTAAATAATGGAGTGGGCACACCAGAAACGAATAAAAAACTGCAAGTATATGTGGCTATCAGTCAAACCTGGAAGAATACCACAAAACCGTAGTTAAATTTTTATACACAACTATCAAAGAAGAAATAATGACAGCACCCTGCTACAATCTCTTCCCAGCATGCTTTCCCAGCCTCTCAAACAAGCACATATTTGAGTAGCTCATCTAAAAATATTGACATTTGCCGATATTTTAGAGCATATCATGGGGAAAATGGTGCTTGTAAGAAATGAGGCTACATAAAGAGTACATTCACGAATTTTAGGAGGAACAGATAACAGCCACTCCAATCTGTATAAGTATGCATAAGTCAACGTCTCGGGAAAGTTCACAGGCCATGAAGGGGCCCTAAGTTTTTATTCCTTAAAGCTTGAAATGATATTTTCCTTCCCTTTCAAAGCACGGAGGAAGAAGAGTCTGAGAGATCCCAACTACTTAATCCAATGAAGTGACAAGGGGATGGTGTTTTCAATAAAAAATGACACTACCTCCTTGATTCAATTACAGGGAATAGGCATCGAACCACAAGATCATTTATTGATAGGACGAGAGTGCCACACACCCATTAGTCGCACCCCATTCCTGTCATGCCGAATCACTTAAATAAGCTCTACGACAGTCACTTCCGACCCTAACTCTCACTCACGCTTTCTCTCTCTCTCTCTCTCTCGCAGTATCTCACTCTTTCTCGGACTCTCTCTCACGCTCGCTTCTCCAGCACATCCCAACTTAAACTTAGCACTCATATACAGAAAACACTTGAAAGTAGTCTACGTACTGTATCTGACAACAAGCATTTTCGTTTCCTCTTTCTTTCCATCTAATATTTTATCGACTAAACTTTACTCGACGCCTTCGCTCCATCCATTCTCTCTTTACATATGAATTCCTCTTTTTACAGTTTAGCATCCTACCAACCACTTTATACATTTCCTTAAGCATCATCTTCACAATATCATTTGGAGCTTTTGAAAGCCAAAAGAGGCAAATGATCCCATGCGAAGCAGCTGCATGCAAAACTTCAGTCTTAATCTGTCTAAATAACAAGCTCACTATATATCTATACTACTTGCTTGCATCTCTTATTCTTTTTTCCAAAACTGTCCAAGTAAGCACAAGTGTGGTAAAACTACGACGGTTGGATTACTTTCCTTTTCTCTTCCTTTTTTCAATAAGATTAGTTTTTATATGACGATAGCCTTGGGGATACACACGTTGCGATATAAGTAATTGTGTGAAATTACAAATGTTATTTCTGTATACATATAGTTAAATCCAGCAGCAGAACTTTCGTTTTAAATTTCCTTCCACGCCAAGTGCAACTTATTTGCAAACGAAGCACTCTGAGTCATTTACGTGCTCATGGTGCTTAACTCACCCAATGGACTTTCCTCAAATAAGTGTAATCAATATTCCCTAAAATCCAACTAATGAGCTGGATCATGATTTTGCTTACTTCACACAATGCATTTTACAATAACAAATAATCATCCTGCTGCTGGAACGCGACAGGAGGAAATGCCCTTCTTAGTTTAATGTACCTCTAATGGTAATTCTAGAGGCTTTAAGAGTTGCGTCCCAAATAGTCTCGGCATTATGCATATGTAATGATTATGTTAAAGTTTGTTTTGGACAAATGAGCATAAACGTACAATAATCACACGAGGGTTAAAGATACTTAGGTGAAATGGTTGTCTTGAAGTATAATCGTGTATATAGGATGATATTTGAATACATTGAAACATCGAAACGTATATATTAAAGAATGTAGCGACTGATTGAATGTTAAAATATGCACGCAGCCATAGCTTTGGCCAAAGCCCAGTCATCCGTGAATACTTTATTCATTAATGGCCTTCATTATTTATCCAGCCACAATTGAGTACAGAGAAGTAAAATAGTTGGTGATTATTCTTACCCGACGGAGCAGTTCTTGGATGGTGAAGGCAATATTGTCTGTATTGGCCATAGCTGCAATTCTGGGCTGAACCATTTATTCAACTGAAGGGATTCCTCTCTCCCTCTTGTTTAATCGGTAAAATTTGATCAAATTGATTTGGAAGAAGTTCCTCCAATGGATCAGTGATGCGAGAAATCGCTTTCGGGGTTGCCGCAGTCGTTCACAATAGTTTAGGTTTAGTTTCTATAATTATCTACGTTCAGTTATGGTTATGACAGATGATCTTCGGCAACAGTAAGTCAATTAGTATATAGTATTAAGGATATTCTTAAATTGTTTATCCCTTAGTTCCTTTACACTTTGCTGCTCATTATTTATTTATTATGTTTATATTGTAAAAGTAAGTATGTTTCAATCGTATGCACTTTAAATAGATACTTGGAACTATCGATACCAGATACTAGTATCGGAATAATTGGAAGCTTCTAATATGCTTGAAAATCCGACGTAACTCAAGTTTGTATAGTAATAATTAAAGTATTTTGACTGTGCGGTTGCATTTACGTTAGTAAAACCAAGAACATGAGACCCACTGATTCTTTTGTTTCTTTTTACTGGGATATAGTACATCAAATAAAGAACAACGTTTATGCAACTTTTTCTGGTGATCCTATTGGTGTTTTTGGAGGATTGTTTCTTGTTGTTGTTGCTGCTAAAGTTTCAGGAACTCGATTCTTGATTGAAGGACTAATAGAAAGGTGATGAGACAATGTTTTTGTTCTACTTTCTTTCTCTTTTGTTTGTCCCTTCGCCACTTTTTTTGCCTGTCCACCAATTGAGTTGACAGTAAAAGAGCGAACAGTAATAAGAGTTAGAAACTTGGATTTGGGGTAAAAACAGGAGCAATTCCAGCTCTCCGACCCATTCACACAATGTCAAGTATATATGCACAGGTGTGTGTATATAAAAGGCAGGGCAATGGATAGTTTTAGTAAGGTAAATAGATGTGGAAAAAACTTTGGGGGTTTACCGCAAGTTCAATATTATAGGTTTTTACAACTGAATGCAGTACTATGGGGCATCATGTTGGTCTAAGCTCAGAGACCCACAAATTTGATTACAATATCAGCTGCGATCCATAAACTATAGGGATAGCCTTCTCTTTGTATAACTATACGTATAAATGGACTTTACACATAGACTTGCAAAAACTGTTGGTGTTCATCCACTTGTATATAGGGTGTATGACAGAGCGTAGGGTATATGACAGAACACGTCGCCGTACTCGTACAGAATATAGTGTGCGGGTATACAATGTAGTGAAGAAAAGAGTGAAATAAAGCTTTTGCGAAAGGGTACAATCAGTTGAGTGGCTATAATATCTTCCGTGGACGAGATTCACTCACTGAACAGACGGTTGGGCTTTAGAGAAAAGTCATTTCGTGAGAGGACCACAAACGAGTCTGGTGCCACCGCTCTCTCTCTCTTTCTCTTTTACTTTCAGTATTTCACCGGTATAAGTATAAAGTACACGTGTAGAACTTGGCGTGTACACCTTTTACAGCGAACAAACTTTGAATAGTCGTAACAAGAGCGAAATGAACACTACACAGGAACATATGATCGACCGAGATGAATTTCCACCAAGTAGAAATGGCCCACCATTATTCCTAATGGAATCTATTGATAACACCAGTACAAGTAGTCTCTTCTATACACCTACAAAATAGAGACCCGAACTTGTGTCCGAGGTGGATAAACTACCAAAAATAGCTCCAACCCACACGTATTCACTACACACAAACCGGATGGTGGTCAGCAGGATGGACCAGTTTGGGAATAGTAAGTGCAGTGGTTGGTAGAAGTATTCTGGAATTTTCTATTTATACAGCAATCTATTGGGATTGACGGGGGATTTACTTACATTCGCTCTGGTCGTGAATGACATGAATAATACAACGTTTGCTGTTAAAGATCCATATGATTATGTAGAATTCATTGACAATTTGCTTTTTTTTTCAAACTGTACCAGATGGTTTTAAAAGTTTTATACCACTATATGAATTCAAGATTTAATAGGATTGATTCTTTCAGCTCTGCTTCAGTTTATGTTCAATTTTGATCCTTCATCTTTAATTATTCTTGTTGGTATTTAGTTTAGTTTTGTAGTTTATTTGGTTGCAAACAACATGAATAATATAGTTCAATTATTAAGTTATTATTAGTTCAATTATTCGTTTTAAGTTGGAAACTTGGTTCCTTAGCTCTCGAAAATTCTTGAAAGTATCTTCTTAAAATTTTCTTACAGCATACATTTAGTAGCTTTGTTAGACCATCGACGTTTATATGTAAACACTGGATTATAGGTCAAATGTTACTCGACTGACCTTTGCCTGCTTGACTTTATATATAATAATATTGGTAGCTTCACTTACAAAGTCATTTGCGTCCTGCGATAGCGTACTAAATGTTTATACTACACAGCTGTACATACATATAGCCTTCACGAACAGGATCATAAAGCTGTAACAGCGGCTAGTAAAGTTTAATTCGGTGGAGTAGTAAATACGGTAGATTTAATGATAATAAACAGAACACGGGAGTCGTTATAGTAATAATGATAGTAGTGTAGTAATAATCAAGTGTAATACTAATTAGATTGTCGAAAGAAGTTGAAGGTTAATCCACATAATTTGATTTTCATGTTAGGGTACTATACATATCTCGTATACACAGTGTGCAGCATGAGAACAAATTGTTCGAAAATCCGTTCAACCGACCAGTATATATGATGGCCTTATAGGAATGGTGGTTCAACTGTGTTTTACTTATGTATAATAGACAGTTGTATTATACAACTGTAATTCACAAACGCATTGTACAATGTAATGTTAATCACAGCTATATTATACAGCGTAGTGCCATACACAACAGTATAGTAGCACACACTACAAGATCAGCCACACTAGCAGATTATATTGCATGGGACGTCAGAACAGAGGGCGATGCAAGTAATCGGAAGGAACATATTATACAAATTGGTCAAATGTCTATATACGGGCTATTTAATATAAGTCTAAAGATTGTCTCGACCGGAAAACCAATTCTGACAAAAAATCAGCTCAAGAAATTCCTCCCCTGTAGTATAGATAGATATATGTAGTAGTGGGCTGCAGTCAGAGTGTACTACCAGGAATAACAGAGAGGCTCAAGTGAAACCAGGAGCCATTCCTTGGGCTGCGTGAACACTAAAAAGAGGTTTTTATCGGCAAACTTGTGTCACTTGATTGCTCACCAAAATGGGTACATAGACACACTTGAGTTGTATTTCTGTCCTTTCGTTGGTACTCAGAAGCTTGCTTTTACGTACACAGAGTATAAATGCATTGAGTTCTCATGTGTGATTTCCCACTGTGCACTAGAATCCACAGAGCTGAAATTTAGGTCGTTTCCAATTATGCTATCAGTACGAAAATACTTGTACATACTCTCCCCGGAACTGTTGCCATACATTTACATGTACCTGGTCGTATATATGCCCTTTCTATGTAAAGAAAGAATTATCCTACAGGAAGGTAAGACAATTTATAACACATGGTTGGGCCTTCTTTTTTTTTAAGTCTTCTGTCTTCCAAACAATGTGTATATGTATTTTAGTACTTGCAATAAATACAATGAAATGTCTCAAGTGTCGTCACTGTCTTCGTGTTTAGTGTATCTTGCTGCATTCTCCAAAAATCTATCATTGCATCACCGCTGTCACCAACAACAGCAAATAAACTAAGGTTAATTTCCTGCCGAACAGTAATTTGTTCCATGTAAATATTGCAACTGTTCCGACAGTTGGTTCTGCGTTCACGTTATAGTTTCAGAGTTCATAAGTCAGCAGAGTACAGTACCAAGTTTCTTTTAAATAAAGTTGTAAATGTATTTTAAA
Source organism: Lipothrix lubbocki (assembly GCA_034696945.1). NCBI lineage: Eukaryota > Metazoa > Arthropoda > Collembola > Symphypleona > Sminthuridae > Lipothrix > Lipothrix lubbocki. The sequence goes on along the minus strand of JAQGAK010001471.1, from coordinate 14,067 downwards.
AGAACCAATTCTTTTTATTTGACCGTGTTTGCAAATATCATGCGAAGTGAATCCAATACAGAAGCTTATTCAAGTTTCTTGCAATTTTCCATCGAATGGCAGAAATGTTGATAGCTATGTATGTATGTTTTTTCGTGTATAGAAAAACTCTTGCTTTAGAAGTTCTTAATTCTGGCTGACACACTTTTTAAACAGTTCAAGACCGGTGATATTACTTTAACGCCAATGTGTACAAAGTTGGCCAATTACGTATAGCGTTCGTTAAACTCATTCAGTGAAGTTTAAATTACTACAACTCCAAAACTCAGGGGAAATACATGTACATACTCTCACACTGAAGTGCATGAAGGTATAAGTTCGCAGATCTGAGGAGCAGGATGATCCAAGGAAACTCGTGATACTTATGTGTACATAAAAGTATTCCGAAATTAACACCAGAGCTAGCTTCTTTGTGCAATTTTAGTTTTCCATCCGACAGCAGCAGCAGATAGCCTGCAAAGCAGTGCAGAACCACACATAAGATTCTCACCTCTTATTAGACTTGCAAATGTACTGAAGCTATGGAACAACACCAATAACAACTGTAGTGTAAAGGTAGTTTGGCAAAGTTAGCATGAGACACAACATTTATGTTAGTTGTATCAGACTGGATGTATGATGTATGTCACGTTTAGGTTCCCAGCGTAGTTTCAACGTGTGGTTATATATGAGATCGTGGATGTATTTGTGTTTATATGTATGTATGTAGTTTCAGTTTGAAAGTAGACAGTATTCAGTTTGGTACAAGAGAGTATAAAAATGCAAGGTTCAGTTCAATACGTAAACGTAGATAACATTTGGTTCTAGTATAAATGTAAGTATGGGTATAATGAAGAAGCCATACACATGGCCAACATTAAATATCCGGTCCCAGAATGCTCTTCAAGAAGTACTTTCAACTAATTCTCCAAGGACTTTTTTCGTATCCTTTCTTATATGCTGGTTCATTAGATTATAGTCATTACACCGAATGCTTTCCTTCACCACTTCATCCAGTCTCTCTCTGAAGCTTCACTGTTAACGCCTGCTTAATATTGTGACAGTATAGTTCACATTGAATTAAACGAACTCTTGGATATTTATTAAATATTAATGAAACCCTGCGGAGGTGAGCACAACAATTATTAGTGTTGTAAGTCTTTTCCAGGCGAACTGTCTCTTCTGCATATAAGTTCAAATGGAAACTCGTGTGAGTATACCGTAGTAATATTCCCTCGGATGGAAACTTTTCTCTTCGTATGCAGTTTTATATGCCTTCGTGACAGTTATGGATCAAATAACTTAGAATATGAAGCAATTCAAGGTATGCTTCGAGTATCATTCCAGCTTTCAAAGCAATATCTTGATGAAACTCTGATGAGAAGAAGTAGCGTAGCTTTCAAACGAGAAATGCTGCAGCATGGAGCTCTTAATGGATTTCAACATTGGTATAGATATAAGGTTGCGCTTGGTGGCAAAGAGTCTAATTTGAAGGGCCACTTGTCAGGGCTGATATTCACAATGATGCATCAGATGTGGTTCATCAGGTGCGTTTCTTGACATAATAATACTCTCCATGAGATTGCGTTCTTTCCCCCCGGCATGATGATTTACTCCTGCTTCACATGCAACTCCTCCGAGCTTGAAGAAGAAATGAGTTTATTACTCTGATAGTCAAATCCACTACAACAAGTGAAAACAAATGACACGGAGGACAATAATTGACCGAGATTAACGATGTTTTTACACTCGAGTTTTGATGCAAAGAAGGGAATTGGGCGGAGAAGAAGGGGACGCAAATATGACGAGCGACAGTGAAAGAGAAGGAGCTGTCCGCAGATGATTAACCAAAGCTGGGGGGGGATGATACTTGTCTCCAAAATATTTCGTTCACAATTTTAGCACAACGACCTTATATAAAAGACGAATATTAAAAGTCTCTGAAAGTGACAATGTTGTCCCTGTATTCCATGCACCGCTGATGAAGTGGACAGCGAGTACAATTTTATACTTTGCAGAACGTAATATAAATGCTTTGCAGCACGTGGAAATATAATACTTTGCAGAAATGTGGAAATATCTTGTAAAACCGGAGTAAGAAAATTTTTTGTTGTATTTCTACTGTGAACTGAACTTATATCCGTATTTTTATTAGGTAGTAAAAAATTACTGAGGAAAGACTGGTAGTATAGAAGTGGATTGAGATTTGATTCCAATTCGAAATGTAGGTATACTGCTAGAGTATTACAGTGTTGATTATAAAAGATCCCTACGAGTCTCGACTATGTACAGCGTCGTGGAGCGAGCCAAGTCAACTGTGTGAGACAACAAGAGTCAGGGACATAAAAACAGAGCGAGTTTAATAGCAAATGTCCGATCCTGGTAAACTCTTGCAATGCACTAAAGAATCCGTTGCCAAGCTCATGAGGCAACTTTTAACATATAGCCTGAGACAAGACCGAGAGTAGAGAGCCATGCGCTTTGTGAGTGAATGCACAGTATACAGGTTTGTTTGGAACGTGTTCCTTATGAGCATGTATAGCTTGTAACAAAATCCTGCTTAGCTTGTGGCGTATCAGCTATATGTACGCTCTACTCATACACACAGATCTTCTCGGAATATTCTTACGCTCTGGAACGGTACTTCACACAAGAACAAACCTATGTAAGTAATCATTTTTTTTCTTCCCTGCTTTCCGACCTAGTACTCTTCATCGTAGTACAAGAGTACGTCTTTACAGCATTGCAAATCAGCACTGGTATCATAGTGGGTGCTAACATACTACAATCGTGTTACATGTTAACATTTCAGCACACAAAAATTGCAATTTTTCCATAGATATCCCTCGATTACTATCTACATAAACAGGAAATGTGTACGGTCACAGATGGAAAAGTTTATTGGTTCGTAAATTCAAAAACCTCAAACCTCTGGTATCTACATAAATGTTTACAAATTCGAATGTTTTTTCCTGTATACAGTAGTATAGTGTACATTTGGTGTAGGACACGAAAAAGCAAAGGACACATAACTGTCATCAGGATCAGTGTATCGAACCACACAAAATGTCAAGTTGGTTTCAGGCGTCAATTTCCCTGCCATTCCCAGCCCATCAGCCGACACACTTCGGACCCTTCACCATAACCACGAAACCAAGTCAAATTGTACACACATATGTATGCATAAATAATTTTGAAGCAGAACGAAATTTATTTCTAGGTACACCTTCCTACAATTTTTCTACATTTTTACTCTAGTGTAGTATACACCTTTCCCTATATTTTCTCCATTATTATTACTTTACACTTCTATCATCCTTACATATATTTACTACGAAGCTATATTACAGCAGGCAACATTTCAAATGTTTTCGTGGGAATTTTTCGGCCCCGAGCAATGCATAAAGTTGCAAGTAGTAGATATCCATGCAATTTTACTAAAAAAACAAAATTCCACTTATTTCTGCAGCCAAATCTTAGCTGTCCAAAGTATAGTCCTACGTGCAAACAAAGAGAATCACGAAATATTTTTGCACACAGTATGCCAAGTCGACATGTGTCAGGAAAGTGGAAGGATCTATCCTTTGCATGCATTTCTACATGCTGAGCATATATAATGTCCATATTACTTATGCCATTTGGAATAAAAGTAAAATTCAAAGCTCACTTCAGCTGAAATGCTTTCAAAAATTGGAGTTGCACAGCGATTCTGAGTTAATATTCTCTTTTGACAGCATAAATCATGCGTAACAATAAGTCAAATTCAAAGGTACTAGGTAACTGTTTTGAACAGAGCGTAGTCCTGCGCAACAAACTTAAACCGAGTTAAGTGTGTCATATGCTTAACAAAAGAATATGCGTGGGTATTTTATATAAACACACTTATTATGTATCCCCCGTGTGCTGAGTAAAACGACTTGTAAAAACATGAATAACGATGCTTGCTCAGAGGTGTTATATCAACCAATAAATAATGACATTAGTGTATACAGATTAATCACAGATCCAATATTCATCATTATAACGATCGGCAATAAACCAAGTTCTATTTGCTTTATTTTCCATGAACTGCCAATGCACCGGAGGGTAAACAAATCGGGAATAATGAAGTTTTTGACAATGCCTTCTCTATCCATTGATAGCTCCTTCATTACTGCGAACAGCAAAGATACGATTACTAAAAAGTGTTGATGTATGAGGAATTGATGTTACATATAAATACATAAAACTTAAGAGCGGGACCGGGAAAATTATAAGGAAACCCCATAGGAGTCACTTCATTATCCGAATGAGCAACGGAGAGACAGACTTGCATGCATCGCTGCACTTTTTGCCAGACAGCAAATCAGAGAGTTGGTGATAAGGAGCGTGGAGAGTGGAGGCAAGCAACCATGCTCTTACAGATTCCGGCACTCACTCTTTTGCTCCCTGTACTCCTTTATACTTTCATGAAAATATTCATTGCTCATACTCTACATATACTAAATACTTGCATTTCACTAACACATATTTGCTTTCATCGTTCAAATACTACAACAGTAGAATTACATATATTACACATACTAGAAATATACTTTTACTGCTGCTTAGGAGAATCGTTCATATCGGAAGGACATGACTTTCGATCGGAGAGAAAATGCAATACAAATTAACAATGTCCTCTATTCATGCAATACACTGTCATTTGAACAATGAGGATAATAAACTTACAGGAAGGAAAACGAGACACACATGAATAGACAGACCTCCAGGATAGAGAGCCCACAGTTTATGTCATCAATCTGGAAGAGTCAGCCCCACATACAATTGTCCTTCAACCAACGTCCCGTCTCAGAGTTCATTAGTCAGGAATTACTAATGATATTAAAGTATAGTAGAAGTTGGCAAGCTCCACAACGTCTAACTACTTGAATTCCCATCCTTAATACATGTTCATACACTTCTGCTGATGCAAAAAATTCCTTTCAACTTATTTTCGTGCCAAATATTGAACTCATTCTACTAGTGCTGTGTACGAAAAATATTTTTCTACCAAATTATATCATATGATCAAGTTGCATGAAATACCATTAGTTTCGAAAGTAAATTCAGTGTCACAGCAAAATACTATGACGTAGGTCGGAATTAGACCCCTGTAGTTCTTCTTGTCCTTAAATTATTTCATCAGTGGAAAGAAAGGTGAAGTCAGAAAAGAAAGTGCTGCAAGTATTTCGAAAAAATTGCTGCCGTAAGATTCCCAACTACTACTCCTTGAGACACCAAATAAAGGTATGTATGCTAAGAGAATTGATAAGGAAAGGATGCCAGACCACGACGCTGGAGCAACAGAGCCATCAAATGTACAGGTAAATTGTGGAGCCGATCGAAGGGACAGGAGATGTTATAGAAAGGGAGCTGGGAAATGGAACGAAAAGGTAGAACTCTTGTAGAAGACATGGTCTGAAAAAGGAAATACATGTGACAGTTATGTCGACACTTTTCCGATACTTTCCCGTCCAATTCTATTTTGGACACAATGATTTTAAACTAAAAAGAGACTCAAGGCTGGGAAGAAATGCAATAACAAAGGATTCAAAAGCCTATTTTACCATCCACAAGAAGCAGCCAGCGAAAAAAGGTTTACGTGTCAGTGAATTCTGCAAAAGTGCACAAATAAATGCTATTTATTTGCATATATTTTAGACACGTAGTATATGCGCCTTTCATTTCATATATCAACTATAAGTATACGTAACTTCATACTACTAAAGTATTTACATGCTAAAACGATCCAGTATTTTGCACATTGGTGCCTCCAAATGGGACTATTTTTATTTATAATTACAGATATACAAGCACTGTAGCCTAATACATATGCATGTAAAAAGAATCAGAAAGTAAAACTCCGTGGCAAAGAGAATCTCTTTACTAAAGAGCGTTTCTTCTACTCATGCTTTTTACATCCTTACCGTTTCATCAACAAATCTTTCCCACGTTCCCATGAAAGTCCCAAGAAATAAGTGCTGGCATTAATCCTCCTCATTTCTCATTCAACTCTCTCGCCAGTCCTTTTTCTCTCACCCATATCGCCCGTTTCGGAGAGATACAAGGCATTTCTGGGTTCAAGATTAAAAATCATCATCTCGGGTTCCGTAATTTGAAACAAGAATTAAAATTCCACATTTTTGGCTCCAGAGAAAAAGGGAGGTGGTCTACTTATACCAAATTGCTAGCACATAAGTGGAGAGCACAAACCATGACAAAGATAAAAATTTTCATCCATTGTATGTTTAAGGCAGGAGCAAAAACTGGAAGCCTTTGGTTGGGTTTCTTTTCCACCTTGTACCTATATCAGGTACATATGTATACATGCACGTTAGTACGGAGACGTAGGTCTATCTTCCCATTCCTTTTTCAAACCTTTCTTCACTAAGGGTTATATCCATTTATACTTCTTATAACTCATCCCATTTGCCTTTTTGAAAGGCGAAAGACTTTCATTAGGTAAAAGGTACAAAGATAAAGATAAAACCAAGCATTTTTTGCTCGAAACCTTTGGATGTCATTATTTTCTTTGCCACTTCTGGATGAAACACACCTGAAGAGAAAGCAGAAAAGGTCTTGCTTTTTAGTTTCAAGTATCAACAACAACTGTGGACAGGACCTGAGAAGCTTAGAAAGTTCTGAAGACCTAATAAGTATCCTAAAGAACAAATAAACAAACCACAACGCAGAAGAAACATGTCGCAAAACGTAAGAAGTAGACCAAAACGGCTTGCAACAAGTAAAATAACAAAATGAAAGAAATATCTTAGAAACGTAAGAAACAGACTACAAAACCAAAGGTACAGTGTAATAAATTGAAATATTTTACAAAACCTAAAAATGTATTGCAAAAAAGGTTAAAATTATATGCTAGAAAAGAACGGAAACTAGAAAAACTAGCAACAGCTGAAACTACAATTTCAAATCAAAAACCATTTCAAAAACTGGGTTTCCTGAAGGGGAAAATATATTTGAACCTGCTCCATTTGTTTTGAATTCACAGAAGAAAGTATATGGAAAGTCTTTTACAGTCGAAGAAAAGTCGTACCATCACCACAAACGTTTTCCCTCAGAAAATAACTTGTGCTCTATTTTCCCTTCAAGTTTTTTACGCGGTAGTCTTAGGGAATCTGTTCCTAAACTTTTAAGTGTCTCTGCGTGCGGGTTGTATCTCTACACAAATGTACTCGATAATCTGAGAAGGCTTATGCTATTATTTCTGTAATACATGCCTCTCCATGCAGGCACACATATCACAATACAATGGATAGTCCTGTGTACAGGACAGTTGGTTGGAAAGTGCTTGGACATGGAGAAAAGAGAGGACTCGAATGACGCAAGGCTATCATTTTCATTTCAAAAGCTCAGGCATTTCTTTACACACACTCACAATTCCCCTTATTTCTGGTTGTTGTTCTTTTAAATTGAAAATACAGACTGTCTTCAATTTATATTCAAGTTGTTCTTGCACCCTTCGTGCTTTTAATAGAATATAAACCACCTTTTTGTGACCACCTTTTGTTGTCATCTGAGCGTGCAATCTCCAGTTTCCACCTTCAATTTTATTTCCCATGCTTAGCGTATCCATATCGCACATACTACGTGCAAGACTATTTGTTCAAATAAATAAACAGAAGTACTTCGTGGGGGTTGGGATTCATATTATGTTTTGTAACATTCTTGTGGAGAGGGAGAGAAGAAAATCTAACAAAGTAAAAAAGAAAAACCTGGAGAATTGTAAAGAATGTAAAGTCAAACACAAAGAAACTTGAAGAAAAACGAAGAAAAGAGAATGAAAGCCAGAATAATATAAATGCCCTTGGAGCTAATGGAAGCATATCATAATATCTGCATATGTAGTTCCATACGCATGTATTAAGCACACATGTACATTTTGCATCAAAGGTACTACAATAAGTAATCAGACTTAATCAGGTACTTGGAGCTAATAAAGAGATTTTTCTTCACCTGAATAATAATATTATTTTTATAGTTATTATGAGGTGTCGGCTCTGAGGTTAATGCTTACAATGAAGAAGCCAACTACTACCAGCCAATCTCGCTACACTAAAGAATAGGTCTCAGGAGAATACTATTACGTGCATGTGCATATATGCAGTAATCGTACAGTGATAATATATAGCAATTTCATATAAAATATTGAGTATATATGCAGCAATTGTAGTCAAGAATAGGAAATCTTGACGACGACGACGTCGTCAAAGGGAAAGACAATTTTATGAAGAAAGCCCAAACTAAAGCGCACAACAGGGAGGACTTGTCGGGGCTCCTCGTACCCTAGCAAACAAAAAGTCTGAGAGGTCGCCAGAGAATCATCGATGGGAATTGGTCTTGAATCAACCACCAAGTCGTGTGTTTGTGCAGCTTGTCGCTTTTGTCAACTCTTATGTGCATTCACAAAACTTTTACTACTTTTTTTTCGTTCTTGTGATAACGCTCTTTTCTCTTTAAAATAATAACTTGAATAAAAACAAGAATTCCATCCTCAGTTTTTTTTCCAAAAAACCATAAACATTTCCACGTTTATGGTTAATGCATACAATTTCAATAAAGGTTTTTCTTTAAATATTTAACTAAATGTCTACGTAGTTATTTTAGTATTTAAATGTTTTGTATTTACGCCTTGCATTTCAAGGTAAACATTTATCTTGTTCTCACCAAATAATGCCTTACGACAAAACGCGAAAGAATTCTTTCACGTTATATATGGAGACTTTTCGGGAGTTTAACCAAAAACGTTGCATGATGCAATAGAAAAATATGTGTGAATAAAGCCCCAAGTTTACAATTAAATCATACAGGCGCTAAAATTTAAGAAAAAATGCTTTTATTCACCACGGAAATCTTGGAGAGTATAAACTAGAAGTTAGAAAGCAATTTAAAGAGTTAATATTCAAAGCTGTTTCCGTGCTCTAGGAAAGACAACCTCATCCTTCAGTTCTTACCATGTAAATGAGACAGGGAAAGGGAGAATAAGTGGTTCAAGTCTTTAAGGGTTTTCTCGTGTCCACGAGGTTGTTCAAAACTAAACTACTACACCAAGGACAAACCTAAACAAGGGTTCTTCTCATTTCTACTTATATGTGATGATGCTCTCAAGTTGCATCATGTTAATTATGTACATAGTAATAGTTAAACATGTACTCAATATGCTTTGCACCTCACAAAAAGTATTTTTAGCTAAAATGGGGGAGCATTTGGAAGACGGTAATGTGGTCTATTGTCAGTTTTCAAGACAAAAATGCCTTGTATGTATTTATGCCCTTGCATAAATTGTCTTTCATTGCGCCAACGTGGCAATGGCAATGAGCCACCACCACTTCAATTTTTTCTCTTGTTCGTCCTACCGCTTTATACTTAGTGCACACATTTCACTTTCATAAATGCACTTATGCAGCTGGGCACAGTTTAATACTGCGTTCGTAGATATTTAGCATAGAAAAATAATAAGGGAAGCAAACGTGGTGGAGAGTGAAAGTAAATTTGTTTCACCGCATTTCAACTCTAAATTATCATTCTCCACAGAGAAAGTTTTCATGCCAGTTTAACTTCACAACTTTTTGCTTGCTTCTCCCGCTTCGCAGGTCTGTAGTATACAACTGTAGATATTCTCCATTTGGATCGTTTTTGAAGATGCCACGCACTACTACCAGATCTATCTTCTTTCCCTTTTCAAGAATTTTTCTCTTTCACAATTTCCCTCTCTTGCTCCTTCCGTCTTGTATAAATACACACAGATGAACAATCGTATCTCATGTAATGTGGCTCAACTTAAACTTTTGTCTTCAGTTCATTACATTCCGCAGTATAAGCTGGCTGTGTCATACAAGATTTCATACCGTTCTACAGCATTCGTACGACTAGTAATATATTACAAAATTTTGAAACCATATATAACAATAGGATAAATGCAGAAAGGTTTAAAATATAACAACATGTATGTCTAAAAATATACGGGTGATAATAGAGTAAGACAACGGTGGCTTGTTGAGTGAAAGTAAAAATAGAGATACCTTTGTGTGTATAGAACCGGCTGATTTTAGTTTCTGTGTAGCTCCGGACGTTAGTCATAAGGCACATTGTAAAAAGTATCGAATGCATAAAGTTATAGCCTTCCGTTTAAGAAGCAGGGTCCCGTAAGAAGACGAAGATCGAGTATAAGAAAAATAAAAAACGAGCATCTACCTTATAGAAAGAGGAGCGGGCTGACGGAGACAGAGCAGTTTAGATGAAAAAGGGTCTCCAGCTTTCATTCTTTTCTCCTTTTTGTTCTCCGTTTCGATATTTCCGCCTGTACATCTTTCCAAGACCCACTCCCATACCATCCCACCCTTTCTATATATTTCTATACACAGTGCTGTACCTTGCTGTTCAACTTTCAGAGAGCAGTAAGAGCTATGAAACTGTCTAATACATGTAGGTACAATGTTTTTGAAGTTTAGAACTATATAGCATTGCATACAATGCGGTATTCAATGGCTGATCACATATAGAATAGCATGTATTGCACAACATGAGATGTATGTATCTATACCTTAATTCATACATTCACAGGGATGAGCTATATATGGATACGTAAAGTACTATACAGTAAAGTATAGAGACTGTGTCAGGCCAACCGAGAGCAATAATACTCTTCAAAATAATGATGCGGAACATTTTTTTCAACTGAAAACTTTCCAGCATACATCAATCAAGTATTTTATCATCCCGTTGTAGTTAGAACGAGTCAAACTCTTTAACCAAGACATGTAAAGGAGCGAGAGAAGGAAAGCGGAACTATACTACACTTTCACTCTTCAATTTCATAATACTTGCTCTTTCTCCTTTTTTCTCATCCCCTATACTTACATTTTTGGAAGGCCGTCCTGACTTTTTCACCGATAATGTAAACTGTATGTCTTTAATGTTATGTCTACGGAGTCCTGCGAGATAACGAGAGAAGGGTGAAAGTGCATGAAAAAAACTATTTGATCCAACCTTGGATCCTCAAATTATCCCCATGTTCTTGGATGATACAAAAGTGTGCATAAGTAGTTAGGAAGATACTTCTAGGAATACCAATCTTATACATTAGCGTATAAGGAACTTTCATATTTCAATTTACGGTATATATCTGTACAACTGTACAATCGCAACTTATAGAATAAGCTTTAACTTAGCTTGCCCAAATACTCAAGGATGAATATGGTGCTCCACTGTAAAAGACAGTGCTTTAATTTATCATTGAGAAGAAATCCTACGAATGCGAATTTTCATTCAAGTGTTCAGCAGCTCTATTACTTCTAGTTTAGAATTTGGTCTTAGCAATTCCAGAATAATGCAAAACGGATTGGAAATTGAAGAGAAAATTAAAGGACTTTGGGCATACTTCTGCTCTTACTTAATTCAACATAGATTCACTCGCATCGGGGCAATAGATAGGACTGTTTGGTGACTTGAAAACTTTGTGATTTTCTCCGTATATAAGCTGTTATTGTCTTAACTTGAGGAATAGAAATAGCAGGCAAACGAAGAAAGTTGGGGACCTCAAAGAATTTAATTGAAAATAGTTAAGCAGATTTGAGTTTGCTGCCTTTTGGTAGTTTTGGATACTCTTATTTTTAGTTACTCTAGCTCTTCTCGATTTAAGTTCTCCCACCTATTCTTGAATCTTCTGGCTTTTAGTTCTCCATCTTTTTGCTTTCTCATCTATGTATTCGGGAGAGCAAATGATAGAAAAGCTTTTTATGATTTTGAGCCGACTGCGCAAACACTTAGTAGAACCATTAGTCTAGAAACTTGAGCCAATTAGTCAGGAGTGACACTGAGATGTGAAACCTTTCATTATGTATGTGTACATCCAAATGGCGATACTCATATAGATGAGCAATACCGCCACTGTGTGTGATCTAACTTGCAACCCAGTTGACTGAAAGGGCACACATTTTCCACTTGTCCGGAATCCCGTCAACAAACCATCGTAGTCCCTCTCTCTCTCTTTCACTCTGTACTCTCTCTTCTTCAATTCACAGTTGAGTTCAACTTTGGTTCATTTATTTCCTACAATAACTTATTCTTTCTCCCAAAAGTTATACAACTTGGTTCTGTCGAAGTAACGTTTAAAGTTATAAAAATACAAAGTCTATGCATACTCAATTTAAATGATTTGATTTCCACAAAGTTTACTTTGTATTAGAAATTCTACTGGCCTTTTCACTACATCAGTATATTTAAGTATATATCACAATGTATTCATGTGTAACACAAGGATCTTCCAATGCAACTTCATGGGGTTTAATGTAGTGGTTTGAGATTCATCTATATACCTAAATAAATTTCTACTGATAACTTTTCGAATACTCTACACTTTATTTAACGATTATCAAATTTTCATTTACTATTTTATTAACCGTCATGTGTACATAAATCAGGGCGGAATACAGTGTGGCACGTACTTAAATATCATCTAGACTCGCTGGTAAACGACCTCGTTTAATGAGATCGCACCCAACTAAAAGCTAATACCTTGAGATGGGATATTTTGAATGCGAAGCACATTCACTGAAGTTCTCCAGTTATTGTTATTAACATTATCGGACTGAATTAAATTATAAATATTTTCGACACAGCCAAACACTGTGTTTTTGGAGATTGGAGCTGAACGGGAAATGTGAGACGTTTGTGCCTTCAGAATTTCAAGAGATGAAAATGAAAGCAGTATCTACTAGGACAATAGTACATACTATATACTGTATGTGTGAGTTTTGTCTCGCTCTGGAAAGGATGGAAGTGCTTCACGGTGGCACTAAAGTCAGTTCACAAATGTATAAAGACCAAAGGAAATTTGAAACCGAAAGTTGATGGGAGCTGAAAAAGCTTGAGGCAGAATCCCATAATTTACCTGAGCTAATAGGAAATCCTTGTGCTTCTCGATTTCCGTCCTTACCAGAAGCTCGATTCAGATGTCATTTATGTAATGTTTGGAATGGTGTAGAACATGATGTTTTTAGGCTGCATTACGCTTGACATAATGTTCTTTCATACATAGTATGACTATGTACTACTTCCTTTACGAACTTATATGTATGTATAAAATTATCCATAGCTACACAGTGAAGCGAAGCAAATCCACAGCAATTTTCCCTCCTCGTCTTCTCTATCAAATCATTAAGGCATGATTGGTGACCATTTTCTCGGAAATTTTATTTCCTTATGTCACTGGCTTTGTCGAGAATCCATCATCGTCTATCGTGTACACCCTAGTCATTGCTAATTTTCGACTTTGATCAATAGTGCGGTGGTGGTTGCCATTAATTTAGTTAATAATTTCCCAAATGGCTACAAACTACTCTAATTTCCTGCTTTCAGGTAGTCCGAAAACCGTCTGCTTTCGTAGTTCAACTGTTGCAAAGGCTTTGTAGGAAAACTCGTCGAAGCTGAAATGCTGTGGTCATAGCAAGTTTGACTGAAAAGTTTGGTGCAATAATTGCAAATTCACACTTGAGACTTTTGGTTGTGAAAGTTTTAACGTTGTGCAATCACGCAATTTTTGCGATTCAAAGTATGTCAAACAATAAACTATATGGGAACTTTAAGTAAGGAAATCAAACAGATGGAATATAAGTGACATGTATTAAAATTGCCTATTTTCAGTTCCGAACCAGGGGAACGAACTAGATCGGTGGCTGTGGAAAGAAAATCTCTTATTAGGTCTTTTCATATACAGCGTTAATTGAAAATGCTGTCGATGCTGTATGTAAGTGTGAATATTTCAGCTCTGCACGTACTCGAAGACTCAAATTAAGGCTACTGCAGCTTTACATTTTCATAAAAGTATAGTATAGCTAATGAACTTTACACTTTTGTATGTTCCAAGATACTATCATCACTAACGTGTTATGAGCAGTGTTTCGACCAAATCAGATATTTTCTAAATTGAAATTGGATTTGAATCCGAATTTCAAATCCAATTTATTTATGTCCATTAGTTTGATTTGGTTATTCGAATCCAAATCAAATATT